>JACSVZ010000005.1:10734435-10944127 GCA_014706295.1 Lycocorax pyrrhopterus obiensis
ATCCTGTTTATACTTTGAAACAAAACCCACCCAGGTTACTTGCAGTATCTTGGCTTTTCAGGCTCTCACACAGATAATAATTCATCCGTTTCATTGTCTGCTGACCTTTATGAAGTGGGATAACACTTTATCTTTTGGGTGACTCTTCCTTTCTCAAGCATGATCATGGAGGGTTACTGTCCCTTCCCCCAAAGCTGGTCCCACAGAGCCTTTGCCAGGACTCAGTTTTGCAAGCTTAGCAAAGCCAACCTCTGCAAGCCCCCACAGCACACAGAACGTGTCCCTTCCTCTCTGCTGGGCTGTGCAGTTGAGCAGGACTTGGTTACAATACCTCAGAACAGGTTTTTCCACAGCACTGAGCAACATCACAGCACTCCACTGCAGGTGATGGGGAATCCACAGGTCTGGAAGTTGTGTCCCAAAATGTGCCAGGGAATGCACAGCATTACTAAAGCTCAGCCCTGTAAGATTTTATTGACCCAAGAAATACCTTGTCCAATATCTGTGTGTGAGCCATGAACCTGACAGGGGAGGCCCTGCCTGGCCAGTGACATTAATTTAAGGCAGGCACCCTCAGACCAGAAGGTTTTTCAGGTGCTGCTTTGTCTTCCCAGCCTTTTCTCCAAAACTTTCAAATTGTGTTTTAATGGGAGAGGCTTTGTCCTGTTTCCTTTGCCTTTGCATCATGTAAGATTTAAATATGAAGAAAAAGCTACGTAACAAATCATTGGGTGTGACAGGTGCAACCTCTTTATCTGTTTGTAGAATTCCCCATAATCTTTCTCCAAACTGCATCACAAAGAAGGAGCTATTCCCAGATTCCTGCAGTCAGCAGTGTTTGGAGCTGGGTGTGTCCATGGGTGGTATCACTCCCGATTTCCCCTGGCACGTGCTGGGACACGCAGCCAGCTCCGAAGTGTTTAGGTAATCCTGCACATTGAATTTTAGCCTTCAACCCAGAACAGACCCCAGCCTCCTGCATGGAGATGACACACAGTGCTGGCATGGCAGAAATGCCTTTTGAATTCCCTGCATGGACTGACTGATCCCAGAGAATCTGCTTTATTCATGAAAGCGATGAATTATGGGCACGTTAGTTGGGGAGGGGCAGATCAGAGCAGGAGGCAGCTGCCTCCACTGGGGGAGGGAGGTGTAAAACGATGGAGAATCTGCCAAATATTGCTGAATATGTGCTGGCAGGGCAGAGCTGACATGAGGACCAGTTGGGAAGCGCAGCACGGAAGGGAATGAAACCCCAGAGCTGTCCCGGGCAGTATGTTTTGGATGGAGATGGGAATATGTCTGGATCAGGGGCTTCTAGGATATTTCAGGGATCTGGAAATGGGCGTGGAACAGAAGATACAACAGCAGGAGAGGAGATGATCTGAAGGATGAAAATAGAGAGGGGAGAGCAGACCTGAAGGAGGTCCAGGGAGGTGACAAATGGGTGTTTCTGTGATTTCAGAGAGATGGGAGTAGCAGAGCACCAGGAGAGGCAGCTGGCGGCAGAAGCCAAATCCCGTGGCAGCAGTGGCTGGTGGCATTGCAGGGGTTAATGGTGTCATGCAGCAGCGATGGAGCCGTGAGGGCCATGGGGGCATGGAGCGAGCCTTTGGAGTCATCCTGAGGAGCAGCCACCAGCCCTGCCCAAGCAGGCAGCGAGCGGCTGATGCATTCATTGCTCGCTGTGTGCCGAGGCTCTGTGCAAACCCAGCGTGGAAGAACAGGCTCCGAGTTCCCTCCTTGCCTCCACCGAACGTGGAAAGCTTTCCTTCGTTTCAATAATTGCAAGCAAGATGTCTCTAATTTACTCCCCTGGCACTGGGTTTTTTCCCAGCCCCTTGAACTGTTCTACATCTGGCCGGGCTGCGATGGAAGGCTCAGCTCCAGTTTCAGGCTATCTCGTGTAATTGCACTCTGTAATCTGTTTCCCTCCTCACCCCACAGACCTGGGAACCGCTGTTTTCTTCCTCGAGGAATACAAGCCTCAATCAGCAGCGCAGCACGGAGCCCGCTGTCGTTTCCTCCCCCTGCATCCATCCAGGGTGAATAATTGCTCCCCCATGGAAACCCAGCGCTCCTGGGAGCTGAGCACCGTGCACCTCTCACTGCCCCCGGGGTCCCTGAGCGGGCTGGCGAGGATCTCAGAGGGATTTTTGTACCTTTCAGCATTTTTACGGCAACTGTTTTGCAGGTTGAAGATTTATCAATGCCAAAAGCAGACGCCTCCACCACCTTCCCAAAAGCACCATGACCCAGAGTTTTACCTAGAGAGGCAAGAGTCGAGAGTGAGCCCAGGCTGCATCAGCCAGGAGGGGACATGCAACCTCAGCTGTGCAGGGAACCAGGCACAAGGCACAGCCAGTCACAGCAGCCTGTATCACATCCTGCAGCATATGGATACCCAGGGGCTTCTATCCATATGGCCGGAATGCAATACAGCACGGCAGAGGACAGAGGAGGGGAAATCAACCGCACTCGTGAGGGCAGGGCTGGTACCTGCACGTGTTGAGGGAGAAACCTTCCCTGGGGCTGTGCTGGAGGCCAGGGAAGGCAGAGTTTGGGTTGATTGTGGCACCCTGATCTCTCGAGAATCATGGAGAGAGCCAGCAAGGCACTCAGGGAGTCACAACCCTTTAACCCTTCAGTTATTGACACTGATTTGATGGAAAAGCTGCACTAAATGGAATTTAGGATGATAACCTTTATTTTCCCTTTCATTTGGATTTTCCTGCCTGTATTACCTGCTGTGCTCTGAGGGCTCTGACCCAGTCTGGGTTTTTGGTTCTGCCAGTTTGAATCTCTGTCCCACCCTCACCTCAGATTTTGTGATTTTTGTCTGTCTTCTCCTCCTTCCATGTTTTCCAGCTTCAGCACCAAGAGCACACACAAATACAGATATTTTCCCTGCACTCCTCAGTGCACACAGATGTTACAGTTTCGCTGTACAAACACAGCCAGCTTTTCGCATTTCCTCACTCCATCAGCCAGGGAACTGCGCTGTTCAGTGAAATGTGGCTCATTTTTCCATGAGAGCTTTTTACAGCTCAAAGCTGAGTTCTGATGGTTGATAAGGAAGTGATTATTCAATGAATTGATAGATTTCTTCAAAAGAAAATTCACTTTTTCTTTTCCTCTACTGGAATGAAATCACACTTTTGGCAGGGACAGTACCTGGAGGTCTCTTTCTTCCCTGTAAAGCGTTTGGCTCCCCTTTCCCAAGGAAAAGAGGTGGCAGCTATTTTGGCAGAGTCTTTCCAAATCCCTCATTTCACCCTCCACTGGGGCTGATCTCAACTCTGTGACCCCAGATCCAAGGGTGGCAGTACGCTGGCACTGTGATAGGCTCTCCCTGGGTTATCCAACAGCTCCACTGCCACTGGGAAGCATTTGGGACCATCCTTCCCCCCAGTTCGGAGCCCCAAACCACTCACCCAGGCGCAGCCTGTCCCTGGGGAACTCCCATTTACTGCTGTCGTAGGGCAGGCGGTCACACTGCTCATCAAGGGGCATCTCCTCTGGATCCATGATAATGGACAGGTATCCTGTTTTAATATCTGTGGCATCGGGCTAAAAACAGGGCGGGGAGAAATTATTCAGGGGATTCACGCTGCAATTCCAAAGGGAGGGAGCTGTCTGGCAGCCTGGGGAGTTCCCTGCCTTCCAGGCAAATTTATTCCGAGCCAGGAATGCATCACGGCAGCTTCCTGCCTCTCTCCCTCCGTTCTACAGCTGAGACACAAATGTTTGTGTGGCTGCCACTCGTGGCTCTCGGGAAGAGGCACTGATTGATGCTGGGAAACACAAAATCTATCCCTGCCTTCTACCTGGATCAGCCAAAGGAAATCACTGATTTTCCACGGGAACTGCAGGAGCTGCACTTCGTGGTGCATATTTTGGTATTTTCACCGTGTTTTGTTCTTCAGTCTTGATTCTCCACTTCATGGCTACAACTTACTGCAATTTAAAATGGGTGGGAAGCTGCTGGAAATTGCTATTTCTGGTGCTGCTAAAGTGAGAAATTGTGGTTGGGTGGGTCCTGAGAGCAGACTTGCACAGGTGTGAAATGTAAGAGGAAATTCAGTGTTGTCCACAGCTCTGTTAAGCTGAGGTCAAGGATGAAAACACGAATTTAATCCCTGTATTTGCAAGAGGAGGGGAAATTTACTCAAATATTGGAGATCAGCACTGGGACTGCAGTTTGGTGAGAGCAGAGCAGAGAGCTGTGCTTGCCTTTCTGTTTGCTGTTTGTTTCAGGAAAAACAGACCTACATTCCTTAAAACTTCACTGCAAGTTTACTTCTGGAGTCACAAAAGGGAGGTGAAAAAAGAGCAAGGAGACCAAATCAGCTGCGTGGTTGGAGCTCACTTCTTGAGCAGACAGCCCGGGATCTTGGTTTAATATCTTTTAGAGACAAGTGCTGAAATCAAGCCCTCATTGTAGAGGATTTAGGGTATTTTTTTGTTATTCTCACAAGCCAGTTTGACTCATACAGAGGGAGGAGCCTGCTTTAGCCTGAAGTGGATGGAAACCTCACAAGTGCAAGGGATCTGTGGAGAACTCAACAGAAACCTTGGACTGAATTTTACAGGGACATTTTCCCCAGTTTTTCTACCATCTGCCCCAAACATTCAGCCCTAAACTCTGCTGTCACACTGAGCTGGGGCAGATCCCAGACTTTGTGCAGGGTGGGAGCTCTCTCACCTTCCTCAGTTTGCGAATGAAGAGGGTCAGGAGGAGCCAGAAGAGAGTGGCAGCCAGCCCTGTGCACACCAGAATGATCACCTCGATGTTGGATTTCTCCTCAGAACCTGCAGGTGAGTGTAGAGCCAGGTCAGAAATGTGTCCAGAGGCCCTGAGTGAGCCCGCTGGAATATCTGCATTCCCTCAGCCCGGGCCTCACCTTGGATTTTGATGAAAGCTGATGTGCTGTCCTGGCCCAAGTCGTTGGAGGCCCGGCACTCGTAGAGCCCCTCGTCGTCCTTCTTCACTCTCTCAATCACCAGGGTGTTGTTTTCCATGGAAATTCCTGCTTTAAGGCATTTTGGTTAATGTTGGCACGATAACCTGCCTGCCAAAAATGCTTTTAGGAGACAGAGCTGAAGGTCAGCTCCCAACCAGGCAGGCCTGGCATGTGCTGGTGTTAGGACACATTTTAATCCTGTGCTCCTCCTGCTCTGGCAACAACCTTTCCCTGACACTTTTTTCCTCTTCAACACCTGGATAAATTATTTGGCATCATTTCACCGACAATTTAGAGTGGGCAGAGCCTGGAAACTACTCCAGAAGTTAGCAAAGGGATGGAGGATTGGTGTCTGATAGCAAGAAGATGCACTAGGAAAAATGGGAACTCAGTGGAATCCCTGGAGGCTGTGGGAAGGGCTGGGACTTCCAACATGGGGAACATGGAACTCAACATAGGCACATCCCTGGAAAAACAACTGTGTGGAACAATCCTGGATTCACCGGCAGCCAGGTGCAGTGGGAAGAGAGAGGTTGCCTAGACATGACCTGTGAGAGACTTTTCTACATTTAATTTCCCAATTTCATTGTTCCTGATTTGTGGCACTGCACTGAGAGCTCCTCTGTTTCTCTGAGGGGATGACTGGGGTAGGAAGAGGGAAACGGGTCAGCCTTGGAATCCAAAAGGGAAGGACATTTGGAATTTCTGAGTGTTCTGCCTGTGAATCCCCTTGTTGTTAACAGGAGTTCTGCACACCACTTGCCATGCACTGTGCTGAAATATTTACCCTGAGGTGTTTTTTCCAGATATTTTATTTATGTTTCCATTGGTTGGATGAGTTACATGCTTGTCCCTCTAGAATTATTTATAAAATTTCAGTAGCTATAAAGAGTTTCTCTCAGAACATTCTGCTCTGAATTATGGATGATCCTAGATTTCCTACCTAGTCCAAGTTGCAAAATTAAAGTCACAGGACCAGCTACTGACATGGGATTCTCCATGATTTATGGGAGGACTCAGGACATACTCAGCTCTGCACTGGGGTGGCCTCCCCTCGAGTTCTGGGGGCAGTTTTGGGCAGCAGAATATAAAAAAGAGAAGAGCTGAGAGCTCAGGCCTGTGTTGCCAGACCCATGTGAGCAGCAGGTACAGCCTGGGCTCAGTTTTGTACCCAAACTCTGCTCTCACATAAGCAGCCCGAGCAGCGCTCCCTGATTGCCCAGTGCTGTGCTGATGTGTGCTGGGCTGGCTCTGCACACAAGAGCTTCCTCTGACCTCAGACTCCAAGCTGGAGACCCCTGCAGTGCTCTGACATCCTTGGGTCTGTGTGTGTATGCCCCGAGTCATGAGCACAGTCGCAGTCCTGTGTCGTGGTGACCCTGCCGGTCCATTACCCACATCCCGCACGGTTCTGGGGAGCAGGACCCACCTGACGCTGCTGAGATGGGGTAGCCGTTCTTCCTCCAGGTCACCTGTGGCTCTGGTGTCCCACTGACCTTGCACTCCAGCAGGATCTTGCCGCTGATGTTGACCTCCAGGTCCGTGAGGTTCTGGATCACGTACGGGGCCGCCTTCGCTGCAGCCACAAAGGGAAAGAGCGCCCAGTCAGCTTTGGGGAGGCACCTCCCTCACCTCACCACCCCTCCTTGCACGGCCTCTCTGGGCTGGCTGTGGCAAAGGTTTGGTTGATCAGTTGATCAAAAATCCCCCAAAGGTTCTGGGAGGAGTGGGGGAGTTTATTTTGGTTTATTTTCACACTGCCTAAGCTTAAGTTCTGCTGCAGCTCCAACTCCCCATCCTCTGAAGAAAACAAAGGACAGGGAGTAGGAGGTGCACATGCAGAGTGAAGACAAAAAAAGAGAAAGGAGGAGGCAAAGAGGAAACAGTTCTAAAGGTTTTATATCCTCCATCAGGAGTGCAGTTTTCTCCTTATTACAACCATGGTAACCCCCACTTTATATTCATTTATAAAAGGTGCAGGACAGCAATGAATAAAATCACAAGCACAGCATAAAAAATACCCCAAACCTGCAGTAAGGACAGAAGCTGAGGGGTATTAGAACACTGAAAAGACCTCGTTTGAACGGGGAAGGAAGGCAGGTTTGCAGGGGCATTTCCATGTGAATTCTCCACAAGAACTGCCTGACACGTCCCAGACAAATAACAGACCCCAGTCATTCTCAGAAGAATGTGATCCTGATTCCAGTTCTCCATGGATGTATTCCCAGTCTAGCTGGGTTTTTCCCACAGCCCAGCTGTGTAGGTGTGTGTGTAGGTGGAAATCTGACTGACTGCATAAAAATATCTGCCAGGGGAGAGGAAAGGGAAGTGCCTGGAGGCAGAGTGCAGAGCAAGGCCAGTGCCTCACGGCAGGGGATGCTCACAGCTGGCCCTGGTGCTGTGGGGACCAGCCAAACCATCATCACTGCCTAATACCTGAGTGAGAAGTGTCCTGCCCTTTGTATTCCCACAGCCAACAGAACCAGGCTGGAGGATCTTAGTGAAGTAAAAGAGTTGGGGGCTTGGGTATAAGTAAGAAAATAATTATTATAACAAAGTGCATCCCTCTTACCCAGAATAAACGGCACCTGTCACTTGATTTTACACTTGCCCAGGGACATTTGGGATCTGCTGGGTCCACATGTATTCAGGTATCTCATCCTGGCAGCTGAGAGTGGGTGCCAAAGTCATACACATGTGGGGTGAGCATCAGTGCTGTCAGTAAATGGGGGGTGATGCCTTTTATCCTCAGTCAACTCTAAATCTGCACCCAGCATGGAGTTGGGAAGATGAAATGCTGCTGAAATCACCTTTGTGATTTCAGATATTTTATCCAAACCCAGCAGTGGCTGGGTGAGTGTTCTCCATGTCAGGCTGTCAATCCCCACAGAGTAAATAACAAAATCAAACCAAAGCAGGACCCAAAGTTTGTATCAGGACACGTCCCCGTGCCACTGTCCCCTGGCACGTACCTCTGACCAGGAGCTGGCTCTGCTGCTCCCGCGTGTCCGTGCTGTTGTGCTGGTTCTGGGCTCGGCACCTGTAGAGGCCACTCTGCTCCCTCGTGACGTTGGGAATGAGCAGGGTCACAGAGATGGAATATTTGTCCGTTTTCCTGACCACGGAGTGGCCGGGAGCCAGCTCTGAGGAGGGGTAGTACCAGCCCAGGTGGGTGTAGATGTACTTGGAGGCCCGGCAGGTCAGCTGGACGTCATTTCCCACGATGGCCGTCACTTGGGAGGCTGTTTGCAACCCAGAGGGCACGTCTAGGAGGAAGGGAAAATGTGTTTGGAATTAAATCCCAGCTGAGAAGATCTTTGGCTGCCTGGCTGCTACTTGGGGGTCAAATTTCCAGCGGTGATGGAAGGAGCCAGGTTTAATGAGGCACATGCTTGCATGTGGAAACACGCACTGGAGCTGGGAATTAGGGAAGTGGAGGTTGCTCTCACTGCCCAGTGCTGACCTGTGCTAGTCCAGCCCTCAGCATTCTACATCATCCCATCTCCAGGTAATGAATTGAAAGCTTATAAATAGAAGGAGTTAATGGACTGAGAGAGTTTAATCAGGAGCTGCTTCTATCCAGGTAGATAAATGTGTTTGGGAGCTCTTCCCTCTCTATCTGCAATCAGGGCTGGAAAGTATTAATTGCAGAGGAATAAAGAATCCATTCCCATCCCTCAGGGGCATCACCTTCTTCCCCACTGAGCAGTCTCCTCAACTCTCTCTTATTCCAACTGTGCCAATATTTATTTTCATCACATGTGCCTTGGTGGATATTTACTTGATCACTGATGGATTAACTGATCTAATGATGTCCAAGTCCTTGAAGCCCTTAGGTTTAGCAGAGAAATACTCTGAGACATGACTCCAACCTAGCCACAAAAGAGTGAGCTGTTTCTTGCTATATTTTTAGTAACTTTTCACTCCAGAAGAAAAAATAAAATCAATTTTCCTGAAGTGACGAACTGAATCAATTTGAAAACAAGAAAAACTGAGTGGAAGGCCAGAGCCTGCCCTGCAGACACATTCCTGCAGGAGCTACCAGAGACCTGCAGGTCAATTTGGGCTGGAAGACACTCTATTCCCTTTTGATTTTGTTAATTTTAGGGACCTATCCACCTGAATGAAAGCTCGTGGATAACCACAGTGACCTGGAATTATTCTGCTGTCTGTTGGGTCAGGATTTTTAAGCAGCTGAGAGTTCTGAGGAACCTCTTCTCAGTGTTACCAGGGACAGGACACCTTGGGAGGGCTCACTCTGGGCCATCTTCTGGACAGGAACAGGTTTGCTCTAAATCTGAGAGATTATTTAGACCCAAGCTGTGGGTGAGATGCTTCCTCAAGCCAGGATGAGCTGGGTGGGACTTTGAGAGGGACAGAAGTTAAAGCAGAACAAGTGTGCACTGCACCTGCCATCCGCAAATTCCACCTGGAACGGGGCCAGGGGCTCCCACTGCAAAAGGTTCTGCAGAAGCTGCAGTCGAGCACAAATAGTGAGGCTGCTGAAATAACCAATCTGCCTTATAATAAACCATATATTCTATAAAATACAGAGCCCCGGAGGAGCTTTCAGATGTGATTAAAAGTCTCTCTTCTTCACGAGTCGTCTGGAGTAGAACCCATGAGCTTTTGCTTCATGGTTTTTAAAGACTGGCACCAGAAATACTTTACAAAAGATCCAAAAAGAGAAGAGACCCCCTCAGGCCACAGCTCTGGGAATTGTTATTTTTCTCTTCTTCCCCTGCCCTGGAGCTGCAGTTCGCTCTCTGCAGGGTGTTGTTAGGCTCAGTTGCTCTCTCTTGGTGCCAGCTGTGTGCTCAGGCTGCCTTGTGTAACACATCCACTCCTCACTCCTCATGTCCTGTGCTTCCAACACATCCAACTGCTGCTTGTCAACACGGGGGGAATGTCTGAGGCCACCAAAACCTCTCCAAACGGGAAAATTGAGAGCCAGTGAAAAAAATGGGCTGTGGCACGAGCGGCATTTCAGCATCTCCTGAATCTCTCCAGCCAAAACAGGGGACAAGTGCTGCATCCCTTGGGATAAGGCACTGCCTTGGGCATGGCACAGCCTGGGCTGGAGCATTTGGGTGCAGATTCCCAGTGAATGGGACGTGTCCATTCCCAAGCCCTGAGTTTGGAAGGATGCTCTGTAGTTTTGCTTTGCTGCTGGACTTGAAAGTTGCCAGGTTTTTTTTTTTTCTACCAACTTAACATTCTGGGAGCAGAGGCCTGGCTTGTTTTTCTTATCATTCCTTCTCCTGACATTTTTTATTTAGCATTTTGAATATTTTTAGCCGGAACCTGTGCTATTCTCTCCCATCTTGTTTGCCTTTCAAGCAGCTCTTTCAGCTCCAATAGAATATTCATTGATTTTCATTGCAGTGGAAGGAAAAAGACAGGAATAAAAAAAAAGTTGCTCTCTTCTCTCTTTCCTTGCTCTTCTCTCTCTTTTCTCCTCCTACCTGGATTATCAGGGGAGTGAGTGCAGTTTGGAGAGCACATTATAAGTCAGTTCATCCCTCAGACAGCTTTGCTTACATAATCCTGAACCTGAGCAGTGATTAACTTCCTCCCTCTGAACAGATACCGTGTTTTAGAAGGCTCCTAATAAGCTGGCTAAAAGAATGCACCACGGGGGCCTTTTCCCTTTTATCAGCAGTCACCAAACATTTGTCTTTGGTTTTGTGTTACAGCGTAGTAGCTGTGAATTTCCCCCTCCACCGTGTGGGATTCCATGGCAAAAGAGGGAAAGAAGCCATCGGGGGGAGGTAAAAAGGCAGCATAAATCAAAGGCAAGTCTGGCTCCATTTGTATTTACAAGGAATTAATCGGTTTTAATTTCCTGTGCTTTGCACAATAATCTGTGTAATTCAAAACTTCTGCTCTTGCCCAAATTCCAGCCCTGGGCCTGGCAGGGGGGGTTGCCCTCAGGAACAGGGATGTAGGGAAGGGTGAGCCCCACCATGTGAAACGGTGCTGCTTGTCAGGAATCCTGTCAGCACGTCGGGAACGAGCAGCTTGGAGAGGCACAAACTCCTAGAACAGCCCAGCTCATCCATTGTTCTGCTATCTGAGAGCAGATTTTTATCTCCTGCTGGAAATGCAATATTTTCTTTCGGGTAGAAATCTTTAACTCCATTTTTCTCTGTTGTTTTGGCAATCAGATAAACCCTTGAAAAAAGGGCTTTGGTTATTATTTGTTACTCGTATCATAATTCATTTATATTCCCAGAACAGTCAGAGTTTTCAGATGGGTGGGATCCCACTTTGCTGGATGCAGTGCAGTCAGACAAAGGCTGGAATTTGATTTACTCTGGACCTGCAGCTCTGTGGAGCTGCCCTTTCCAAGGTGCAGAGCAGAGATTAGAAGGGAAATTACACTTGTCCATGGCAGAGAATCCCTGCAGGAGACACCAGGGCAGCTTTTCACTGCACTGGGGAGTTTGCAGCCTGCCTGGAATGTCCTTTGGAGCTGGAGGTGGACAATGACATTTCTGAGCATCTGCTGGCTCACCCAGGGCTTAAAGGGAGCTCTGGAGTCAGAGCAGTGGTGGGAAAGGCAGGCAGGGTCAGATCTCGATTGGATTGACACAAAACAAAAATCCTGGAATAAGAGTTAGGCCAGGGCACGATGGATAACAAATCCCTTTAGGAGAGACTCCAGAGGGCTGTGGAGGGACAGGGACAGTCAGGACATCTGCAGGAGGGGCTGTCACTGCATGAGGACATTTCTCATCACGCTGGACCCCTTATAAGGTTTGGATTCTGAGTGATCTCCAAACCCTGCTGACCCTTCATGAAATGAACTCTGCTGGCAGAGAAATGATTCAAAAATAGAGCCCAGTGCTATTTCTGGTGTCCGTGGGAGTTTTTGTGGGGGCTCTGCAGTGGAAGAACAAAATGGTTGCTGACAATTATTCCACAGGGATAAATTAATTTTTCTGAAACGAAGGTGGTGGGGGTGGTGATGGTGAAAACATCAGACTGAAGTGAGCACATCCCCAGAGAGCAGCCTGGACAACACCTGAGGAAGTGTCCCTGGAACACTCTGCCATGTCCTGGGAAAACATCTCAACCCTGCCCCAGTGGAACAGGGGTTTGAGGGAGTTCAGCCACTGTATCACCTTCAGGTTTCTTACCAGGGACAAGTGAGTTCAGCCCAGTTCAGCCAAAAGGTTTGACAGCAGCTCAGGGAGCCCCAGCTCGTTGGTTGGTAGGAGATAATGGGAGAGCAGCTCTTTAAAATCAACAAATTGCTGAATTAATTGTGGGGTGCCACAACTTGCAGCTGCTTTGCAGAGAGCTGTGAAGTGCTACAAACATTTCCCAGATGTCCCAAAGTCCCACGTGTTGCTCTCAGGCTCTACCCCAGCCTTCAGCTCAGCCTTTAGGTTCAACCTGCACAGAATGAACCACCTCACAGTCAGAAAGTGACCAGGTTAGAGCCTTGTGCTGTTGGACATCCTCTGCCTGGAACCTCACATGTCCCTCAACACTGAGACAGGAGAAAACTCCTGGGGAGAGTAACCTGGAGCCTGCTCTAGCTGTTCCAGCTGTGAGGACAACCTGCAGAACCGTCCCCACAGCCTGGCCCTGCTGGAGCAGCACTCAGAGAGGACCCTCCCGTGGAGGAAGCCAGCCTCAGGTCACTGCTGCTGTTTCACTGCTGCAGCGTGACCCACTTTAGCACCAGGATGGCCACATTTAGAAAGTTTGCATTCCTTTCTAATCCAGAAGCACTATTTTTAATACAGCCTTTCCAAAAGCCAGTCATGCTCGGTCAGCATCTGCCTCTTCCCCAGAATGGCACAGACTCCCAGTTTCCCCTTCACAGGCTGGAATAAATCTGTCTTGCCAAGCCCTGTGCACCTCCTGGTCTGCTTTGGTGGAAACGTTCCCACCAGAACCGCTGTCAGTAATTTCACCCAGTGATTCATTTCCTTCATAATTAAAACTGCATGATTAAAACACTTGTGTCTCAAAACATTGCTAGACGGATCTTAAAATAAAAAATTCGGAATATTAGCTCACTGTGGGTGGAAAAAAACCCCTACATAACTTTATTACTAAAATAAACCAGAGTTGTGCAAGGTGCATGGGATGATCCAACCCTTTGGATCTGGCCTTATCCTCGTGGCTTATTGAGCTGCTGCAGCTTTGGGTTTAGTCACCAAGTGTGGCAGTTCCATGGAGAGCTTGGATGACCCACCCAGACATAACAGCTGGAAGAATTCCCAGCAGGACACTCAACACTTGGAAGGGGTGAGGTGTAAAATTAATAGCTGGTCTTCAGCCTGCCGTGGACATCTTGGGGACCTCTTAAATCCGAGCTGGATCTCCTCAAAGTGCACCTTGAAGGGCATTTTCCTAAGTAAATAAGAGTTAGAGCTTTGGGAAATATCTTTTGGAGGCTGAAAGCCTCTCCTGTCCCCCTTGGGGCAGCACAAAGGAGCTCTAATGGAGGTGAAATCTTTCCCTGTATGGCACCAGCTTTGTTATTGTTGGATGGTGTTTCTCCTCCTGGCACTCGTGTGTAACACCAATGGGAAGGGTTTGGTGAGCCCTTTTATGGACAGCAGGGTTTGAAAGGTGCTGGATTCCTTTGGAGCAATGGAGTCAAACAATCCAGGAGGGAAGAGAGGCACAGGAGTGCAGATCCCTGCCATGAGCGAGCTCTGCCCTCCCAACTTGCTTCACAGGCAAGGAACCAAGCAGTGAGAATCAGACATTTGCTTTCCAGGACACTTCTGCACCCTTTGTTCTAAAAATCGATATTTTGATGCAAATCCTGCCAGCCAACATCCACTCATCCAGAAAGTGAGCACAGAAATGTTTCAGTTTTGTTCTGGGTGAGAACTTGAACAAGGCTGTCCCTGGACTCTCCTCTCTTTTCGAACTGCCATCTCTCCTGAAAGCGTTATGTAGATTTGATGTCACTCCTAAAGAACTCCTGTGTTGAAAGGTTAAGCAGATATTTGTTTGGATTTGTGTTCTTTGGAGAACCTCCTCCCTGCAAAAGGGCACTGCGCAGGCCAGCGGCCCAGGCAGGGCTCCGGTGTCACCCTGCAGTCAGCCCTGCATGGGGCTGGATCCTGCCCTTGCTCACCTTTGCTGTGGCTGCTGATTTCCTTGGAGACCAACCTTTCCCCTGGCTCAGGGAGAGGCTCCAGCCCTCTGGAAGACCACAAAGGCCTCAGCTTTGCCAGAGGTTTCCCAAGGACAGCGCTCAAATGTCACCAGTGTTGCTTTAAGACAAAGGGCAAAGGGACATTGGGTCTGCTGCTGGATGTGTCCAACTGAGCTGGATCCTGCCTTGTGTGGGGTGAGGAGCCTGGGATTGCTGGACTGGGAGTGCTCCAAAACACAACACGCAGGCATGGCCAGGAGTCTGAACCAGCACTCACCAGCCACGTCAAACTTGCAGGGAAATCAGAGCAGCAGCCTCTGCCTTTGTGTGGTGTTCGTGCTGTTTACCTGACACGTAGAACTCGATGCTCCGCTCCTCCTCGCCCACCTTGTTGGAAGCCACGCAGTAATAGACTCCCGAGGCACTGCTGTTCTCCGTGGTGAGCGTGCTCACGATCTGCCGAGAAACACAAAACAAGAATGGCTCTGAGGGTGGGGCAGCCTTGGCAGAGCGTATGAGGGTAGGAAAACTGTTAAGAAAGTTGTTTCTAGTTAATAACGGGTAGAGGTCCCTGACAAGTGCTCCTACTTGGTTTTTGTCTCACATCATCTCAGCCCAGCTGATTCTCTTCCCTCCTCTTTCCTAAACCCTCCCCTTCCTTTTTTCCCCTGTCTCACCCACGAAAAGTGTCCTCCTTCAAGGCACTGCCAACGTCTTTGTGTGACAACATCAGCAAGAAGCTGAAGTGAGGAGCCTGGAGGATCCGTCCAAACACAGTTCCACATCCATCTATTCTCTTTCCTGCTTTTCAGCTCTGGGTTATGTGGGGAATATCCACATTTGCATGGGAAGCAGGTAATTCCTACACATTGGGTACAAAGAGTATTGCAGGATTTTGCTTTTCCCCTCAGAGAAGGCAGGGAAGGACATGGCCCCTTTGGGCCTGGGAGCTCCTTGATTCCCAGACCGTTCCTTGGAGCCACACAGGACTCATTCAGCAAGGCAGGAAGCTCTGCAGAAGCTGCCAGTGCTGCAACACTTGGCAGATGCAGAAAGGGAGGATCACAGAGAAGGAAGGAGCACTTGTCCTGAGCTTCACCACACGGCAAAAGGAGGTGGTTCTGTTACTGCTGGGGCTGAACTCAAACGTCCTCAAGAACCTGTGCTCCTTAAACCTCCCAAGGCTCTTGCTGGTGAGGCCCAGCCGTGTGGCACTGCCCTGTCCCTGCCCCGCTGCAGCCTCTCAGGCTCACACAGCAACATCCACACACTGTGGCTTTCATTATTCCTTCTATTCCTTCGGACTTAGCAGGAAAACAGGGCCTGACCCACCAAGACAGAGATGTTCTTGCAGGATTGTTCTGCTTCCCCTGCAGCCATTCACCTGAGGAGCTCTGAGCCCTCACATTTGGAACAAATATCACTTTCTTTGCCATCCTCTCTAAGGCCTTTGAGAATCAAAACTTATAACGCCCTCTGGCCCTTTGTCCTTATCTCCAGAGAGCTCTTTGAAGTGCACAGAAGCATCTCTGGACTTTCTTTTTAATATCCTAAACTAAACTCGCACAAGACATTCCTTTACCCCTCCTAAAGCTGTCCCATGAGTGTCTATAGCTGTGTGGGATGTACTTTCTGAGTTATTTAAGATTTGCTGAGATCTGGCACTTTAAATCCCACAGGGAAATGAGTTCCAAAGGTTTTGATCCCACGTGCATTTGACATTCTAATGGTGAGCATGTTCAGCAGGGTACGGGGTGAGTGGAAAAGGCTTTACTGTTCATGGGCACCAAACACAAGAACGGGGAACCCCCAAATTTAGGGGTGAAAAAGCAGAGCAGCAAACCCAGCTCCCTCTGGTGTCCACCACAGAAAGAGCCGTGCAGGCCTGAGTGATTTATGATGTGAAAATAGCTCTGCCTTGGCTATAAAAGCAGCCTGCTCCTCCTCCCGGTGCTGTCCTGGAGCAGTGGCCCGATGCCACGGGCTGTGAACGAGCACATGTTCAGAGCCCTGAGCAGCAGCCACTGCCTCTGGAATTCCTGCTGAACCAGGACCAACAGCTTTCTTCTCATGACTGCTGGATCTGAGGGTTTCATGTTTGGGAAAAGCCAATGTAAATGTCCGTGCTGAGGACAGGAGGGGATACATTTGGACAGCTTTTTAACAGCAATTAGTCTTCCTAAGTGACAGCTCTAGCTGGGAAGTGGAGGATAACACAGCAGAGCCAGTCAGAGTCATAAAATAGCCATTTTGGGACATGTCCAAAGTGTTTGGGGTGACACTGTGGCTCTTCTAAACACTGATGCAATGCCTCAAGCTGCTTGGTGGCCCAGAGGTAAACGCTCATGAGCACACACACAGAGATGCTGACATCTCCAACTCCATAACTCAGGAAAAGTCTGGCAGGGCAGTGGGAAAACAACAAAAAAAGAGCAAATAGCTATCCTGAGACCTCATCGGGGCTAATCTCAGTCTTGTCTAGATATGAAGGTGACAGAGATGGTAAATGACAGTGGGAAACAATCTGGGGACAAATTCTTGGAGAAAAAAAATCTACTGAGAGACAAAGTAATTTTCTTGTTTGGATGCTCCAATCATTGTCGTGCACTTGGACAGCAGCTCGTTACACACCTGAGCACCAGAGATAAGGCACTTTCCTGACTTGGCCCTGAACTGGCACCTCCCAGAGCCCTCCACACTGTGACTTTTAAACCAGCAGCATCCAGCAGAGATCTACATGTGATCCCAGAGCTGGCAATTCAGGATTTTGAGTGATTTTCTTGTAAGATGAATCCCTTGGAATGATTATGAATCATTATTTCACTCCAGCTGTGTGCTCCTGGGTAAATCCCTGAGCCTGGCAGCCCAGTTACCTTTCCAACATCTGAAAAAAGTTTTCAGTGGTCAAACTAACCTAATCCTGATAGGTTTGATAGTTGAAATTTGAGATTTGTGAGTATTTGGTCACAGTGGCAGGTCAGGATAGGGATTTTGTTCTTCTAAATGCCATCCCTAATGAAAAAATGGTTTGAACTTGAGCACCCAAACTCAGGGATCTTCTCCCATTGTTAACAGTGCAAACTGCTGTGCTCTGCAGGGGCACAATCCCAGAATCTGAGGACCTTTAGTAGACAGTGGAAAAATTCAGAGGGGATAATCCCTGTGTGTGCTTAGTCCGTGCACCTGGAGAAGTGTTTTCCACTCCTGGAATCAGAGCCAGGGTAGAAAAGCTTGAGACACGTTGGAATGAGTCCCGAGGGGCCATGGAGCTGCTCCCAGCGCTGGAGCCCCTCTGGAGCCAGGCTGGGAGAGCTGAGGGTGCTCACCTGGAGAAGGGAAGGCTCCAGGGAGAGCTCAGAGCCCCTTGCAGGGCCCAAAGGGGCTCCAGGAGAGCTGGAGAGGGACTGGGGACAAGGGCTGGAGGGACAGGACACAGGGAATGGCTTCCCAGTGCCAGAGGGCAGGGATGGATGGGATATTGGGAAGGAATTGTTCCCTGGGAGGGTGGGGAGGCCCTGGCACAGGGTGCCCAGAGCAGCTGTGGCTGCCCCTGGATCCCTGGCAGTGCCCAAGGCCAGGCTGGACATTGGGGCTTGGAGCACCCTGGGATGGTAGAAGGTGTCCCTGCCCATGGCAGGGGTGGCACTGGATGGGCTTTAAGTCCCTCACACCCCAAACCCTCTGGGATTCCACGATCAAGGCAGGGCTCACCCCACAGCTCCTTCTCTTGCCTTCTACCCAGAAAACCCAGAGCGCAGCAGTCCCTGCTAAGCTGAATAATGATGCTGTAATTGCCCTAAAACTTTGTGTCTCTGCACTGAAAATGCCATTAATGAACTATTTACAGCCTGGAAATGTGCAGTTTCCAGTTCCCCTGCCACGTCCCCAGCTGCCATCGTGCAGCAGCCACAGGTGGCTGTCCCACCCTCAGCTCCTGTGCAGGCAGCGCTGGGACCAGGCTCATTAATAACAAATTATTGGCATGTACTGTCTAGACATCTTCCTAGTGGGAGCTGGATGGGATCCTGGCAGCTCACTGCATACCAAACACCACAGGCCCGGACTGCCTGGGTTGGGTTTGGAATTAAGGGCTCCATTTCCTACTACTTAACCCAAAGGCCACTCAATACTGCGAGCCCAAGGAAGGGATTATTAGCTAATAAATAATTACTAGGAAAGAATAAACTAAGTTTAAAACTCAATAAGCAAAGGAATAAAATGACTGATCTCTGAAGAACAGCTCTGACAAGTAAATAGAGCTTGCTGCTGGGAAAACTCCTAATGGGAGAGTTCAATAAAGTCCATATGTAATGTTCTCAAACTGATAAAAATAAGTTATTTTAGAAGCAGCCAAGTAACATTCCCCAGCCGTGCACCATGAGTGTTTTAAGACATCTTGTAGTAAGGACAGAGCAACGAGACCTCTTTTAAGCTGGAGCCAGCATGAATTAATATCTCCTGTTATTCCTTGCTTTCTCTTTCCTTTGTCTAATCCCTCCCTCCGAGAGCTTTAATTAACAATTCTTCCTCTTTTACTTCACTAGCTGCCCGTGGGCGAGGATGAGGAGGGGAAAACGTGGGTGGAAAACTTCTCAGCTGTCTGACTCTGGCAGAGCTGGGCTGGAGGTGGCTACGGGGAGATGGAATTATAGGAACTTCACCAGGGACCCTGCACAGAAAACATTCAACTCACTCCTAATCCATCCACTTGAGTGGCACACAATAACACTTGTTTGCATAGCCTGACAATCCCCATCCAGGATCGGAGTTCATTCACTCAAAACATGCTAAAGGATGGACTGAGGATGAGTGATAAGAGGAGTCTGGGAGCCAGCTGAGAACTTGCAGCTTTGCTCTCATCTCTGGCAGGGGGTGTTTCTCTCCCTGGGAAAGGGGAGCAGGCAGTGCCTTCCTCAGAGTGAGCAGAGCTGGTGGCAGCACCGTGCGGTCAGGAAAGGTGCTGGACTGGGCTGGGAACTGGGCAAACTGGAGCTTTGAGGTGCCTCTGGAGGAACTGTGGATGGACCGCTCACCCTCCAGCCCTGGAGCAGGTGGGTAAATCCTGGCTAGTCCTGAGCAATTACCACCCCCTGCTCCTTCCTCCCGTGACAGCAGCTCTGGAATTCAGGAGCCAGGGAAGACAAAGGGCCAGTTCTGCTGTCCCTGCTGCTGGCCAGGCTCTCACCAGACCCACCACGGACAGTGCCATGTGCTCCTGTGCCTGGGCAGTGCCTGAAACACCCGGGCTGGTCTCCCAGGGGGTGCTGCTGTGTCCCAACCCCGTCCCTGTGGCTGTGCCCCTTCCCTGGCACAGCCTGGCGTGACAGGGCTGGAGGAGCTCCCTGAAGTGACAGATTTGAACAGCCCGGCTGAGCTGCCCACACACTTTTCACCACACACACCCCACTGCTCTAATGTAGTCTTTTTGTTCCTTCAGGAGGGCTAAACCTGGCATTTTTGGGTCAGTTTTCTTGAGTGGTTGTGAATTTCACCAGCAGAAACGTCCACGTGGCCCGGCCACTCTCATATAGACATGAAAGGGAGAGAAGAGATGAAAAGAACCCCCCAGTGAGGACTGAATTATGCATGAGTCTTGTTATTCTCTTCTGCTGGTCCCAAGCTCAGGCCAGTTTGTTATTTTGCTAACAGGAAAGAAAATAAAATAGCAACCTAGCTCCTTGTGACTTGAAAAGTCAGGCAATTCCTGCAGTCACGGGTGTTACACCTGGTGTGAAGAAGGAGATTCAGAGGAGCCATGCAGTGCTTTAAATCCCAAAGTGAGAAGTTCAGCATGGACTCAAAACCCCAGGGAAAATGAAACTATCACAGTGCAACTGCCTCAACCCCTGTCTGACCAAAACTTCTCTGCAGCCCATCATTACCTGAACCATAACCACATGCTTCTCCTTAGGAATGAGACTCAGGCTTAGGAAGGCAGGAGGAGGTGAAATTCACTTGTCTGTCTGTGGAATTCTCATGGAATAATCATTATGAGGATGATGACAAGAGAGCTTGATTTTACATGGCACTTCTGTCAGGAGATGTCTGAAGAGCTTCATGTGATCAAAGAGCACCAGTGGTTTGCTGGAAAAGCCCGTGCTTGCTGCCCTGCCAGCTTGCTGTGGGCAACTTTCTGGATCTGGTGATTCCAGGGGAGAAATTCCCATATTTTTAGCAGCTCTAAACAATTAATGCAAGTTTTCATGTATCACTGGACCAGCTTTTATTGCTGCAGCTCCCAAGGGTGAACTCTTGGTGCTGACAAATCCTAGAGCCCAGGTGAATTCCACCTTCTGCCCAAGACTCCAGTGCTCATGGGACTGGCTCAAATCCCACAGGAAAATCCCAAAGCTCAGCTAATCCCAGGTTCCTAACACAGCTCCTGAAAGCTCAGACTCCAACATCTTTATTATTTCATCTGCTTGGTCAGTGCAGATGAATTATTTGCTGGGATATGGTGGGAATGGGTTGGGCTGTTTCCTGTCTGTTCCATTCCTGGTGGGAATAACGACTGATAAAACTCAAGGAAAAGGCTGAAGACTTTTTCCTCAGTGTCTTTTTTAAAAATTATATTTTTTAATTTAAAGATTCTAATTAACACAGAACCTTGGGCTTCAGAGAGGGGGAAGGACAGGAATTGTCTGCAAAGTAAGCAGGGAGACCAAGTGCTGAATGCTGAGATTCCTATAATTTAGTTATATTCATTTGAATAAATCTTAATCAGGACATAAAAATTAATAGAAAGTGCCTCAGACTGTGTTTTCAGCCAGGGAGAAAAATAATGAATATCCTATAAATTGTAAAATTAAGCAGCTGGTAACTTTAATCATGAAATATGTAAAAGCTGAAGTTAAAGGGCTGTTAAAGGCTGAGCTGCAACCCTTTAGAACAAGTCTAAAAATGAACTCTTGGGGATGCCAGGGGAGTGCAGAAAGAGCAGAGGTGGCTGTGCAGGGCAGAGCGAGGAGCAGCTGGGGAACAAGGAGATCTCTGAGGGCTCCACGGGGTCCTGGTGTGGAGGTTCCCTCGTGGTCCTCACTCCACGATTCAGCAACCAACAGGTATTTTTTGGGCCACAGCAATTGTGAAACCCTGCACTTTTATATGGGGACTAAGAGAACTTGCAGAGTGATCATAAGACACAGATTAAGCTCTGGGACACCAGATCATATATTTAGACAGACTGTATATATCTATATATCTATATCTATATCTATATCTATATCTGTATCTGTATCTGTATCTGTATCTATATCAATATCTGTATCTATATCTATCTATATATGGAGACAAACAGTAGCCTTGAGAGTCTCAAAGCTCTTGTCAGCCCATGCAGCAACCAGAAAGTCTTAGAAAAAGAAGAAGCTTTGAAGGTAAATGTCACCAACCTCCATTTTTATATATAATGAGCACTTTTTGGAGAGTTGCATTTACCCAAGATCTAAAATTCTTAAAGAATACACTAAAGCCAGAGCTTAAGAGGCACTATGCCATCTAAATAAATCCAATTTATAAATATTGCCCAGCAATGGAAAAACTCAGGAATGAGAGGCGAATGCTGATTTTCTCCTTCCCAGCCCAAGCTCCGTGTTTTCAGAGCTCTGGTTTGGATTATGTTTAGAACTGGAAAGTCTCCCTGAGAAAGAGCAGATGGCCGAGGCACTGATCCTGCCAGATGCTGATTTAGTCTGGATCAAATCCAGAAGAGCACTTTAGCTTTGTGCTTAACTTTAAGCACGGGAGTAACTCCAGAATTATCCCATGCTCAAAGGTGAACCAGGATTTGAACGGCAGCATCCAGCACCTTGCAGCATCAGACACTGAACCATCTGGACCATCCACCTCCAAGGCTGGAGCTGCAAGCCCACTTCTGGAGCCAGCAACCCCTGCAAGCCCACAGGTAATCCCAGCCAGAGCCCAGCAGAGCCAGGAGGAGCTGAATCCACAGGAGATTCCCAGCATGGACATGTGGAAATCAGCCAGTACCAGCACGGGCACCTGGGGACACTGAGCAGGTAATTCCTGCTGGGATCTCTGCAGTGCACACGGGCACGGTGATCCCAGTGCTGTTGGAAAGGGGAGCAGCAGGAAGTGTAGGAGGGAGGTTTCCCTCCTTCGTTGTCCCAGTGAGGTGGTTTCAGCCCAGGACCTGCACACTCTGGAAATCAGAGCAGGTACCTGTGGCCCTGCAGGGCTGCACGGCACACGCTCGGTCAGCTCCTGCTGCTGGGAGTAGGGAAAACAGGGCAGGACAAGGGGACAGGACGAGGGGACAGGACAAGGGGGCAGGACAAGGGGGGCAGGACAAGGGGGGCAGGACAAAGAGCTCTCCAAGTGTTTAATGACCTCAGAGTCCTTATCAGCGTTCATGTCAGCACCCCTCGCACTGAACCACTCTCACACTTTCTCAAGACTGAGGGACACACGGAGGGTTTTGACCCCAAAGTCTTGGGAGAGTTTTAAACAGGGTGTGTGACATCATTCCCAAACCCCGGCACTTGTAAACAGCAGAGATCTGAGATGATCCCAGCGCTGGGGAATTCCAAGCATGCAAAGAACCCTCAGCAGCTTGGGAACCACGAGCTGGGGTGAGCATCCCCTGACTTCATCCCCATCATCCCACACATACCTTTGCTTTATCCCCCTGCCTCATGAGGGTGTTCTCAATGCTCCTGATCTTGTTTCCTATGACTGTGTTCTCCCGAACCACAACTTTTGGCCCCTCAGGATTGCACCTGGTGGTAGAAAGGCAGAGATGGTGTTCAAGGTAAGCAGGGAGGTGTGCTGGAGTGAGAAAATGTCAGTCTTAGATGATAGTCTTAGGTCTGAAAAACTCCCAAAAGCTGTTGCTGCTGGAATCTGTTACTTCTTTGTGAAATTCCTCCATTCCTTCTTTGCAACGTTTCAAAATTATTTACAAAGCACCTTGACAGAGGCAAACAAAATCAGTTCATGACCAGCAATGAACCCTCCAAACTTTCCAAAGATTGAAAATGGAAAATACTGGACAGGGAATTCAATCATGTCAGTTTAATCTGGCTATTATAAGTTATATTTCCAAATTCAAAATGCCAGTCACTCCAAACTTTGGGGAGGTGGATGTCGCTGAGTGCCTGTCTGTGCTCAGCTTCCAACAGGAAGTGTGGGCTGAGGGAGCAGAATGGATAAATTCTGGGATAGTGACAGCAGAAGGCTCCTTTAATGCTGCACATTCCACAAAAGACAGTTATCAATCTTCATTCTGGAATATGGGCAAGGAGCAGAGTGTGAAACACGTCATGTGGGAAGGTCCAGCTGCACCAAAGGCTTTCCTGTCTTCCTGAACTTGGAAAAACTCAGCAGAGACACAGCTCCTCTCATTCCTAGAAATGCAAAGGCTCTGAGCCCACCACGGGGTGTCAGGAGGTAAAATGAACATGGAATTTTATAGGTGCTGCCCAAGGGCTGATGCTGCAGAAAATCCATCCATAAATCAGCCGTGCCTTTGCCAAAGGCACACAAAGCACAGGGGCAACACCCTGGGTCAGGGGAGGGTTTACAGCTCTCAAAGGGGCCTAATTAGAAGATGTCTTGAGGGACTTCCTGCAAGGCACAATCCTGTCCTGAGGATGAAGGGGAAAAGCTCAGAGGAAGTAAATCACATCCCAGCTCTAAGGAACAATGCTGGTGCTCAGGGATTCAAAGGGCACTGCTGAGGCAGAGTGGGGGGAGAGAAAGAGAGAGAGAGAGGAAGTCAGACAACAGAAGGAAATGGGGGCTGTGTCATTTCCCACAGGAATCCTCCTCCAGCTTCTGCTGCAGAAAGATAAGGCTGCCCCTGGGGCCGGCAGAGGTAGAGCCACTCTGCAATTGTATTTAAATTGATAAGATCAGAGAGCCAGAGAGCTGCAACAAGGGTTATGTGAGGTCCTTTGCCACCAGGTCACTGGTTTGGATCTGGTTTAATTCAGCACTCATGGCCAATTCTCTCCCCCTAGACACAAAGGTCTGGAAAAGATTTCGGGTCATCTCTGTGGCCTGTAGAGGATGCAGAACCTGTTTCCATGTGGTGTTTCCACCCTGCTCTTATTGAGCCCCTCCCAAGCAGAGCCCCTGTGCCTCCTGCTGCCCTGCAACGCCAACAACGCCAAGAAATCCCTGAGTTTATTCCCACAGGAGCAGAGTAGCTGCGGGATACCTCCCTGGGCAGGCACACAGGGTCACTCCCAAGCTGAGACTGCATCACCCAACATCCCTGTGCTGCACCAGAGAACCTGGGAAAGGACTTCTCCCTGGTTTTCCCCTGTCTCACAGTTTGCCATTCACAGCAATTAATGAGGGAGAAAATAAGGCACAATCCAGCAATTTCCTCTCTTGCTTTCTAGACCTGTCTTCACTTTTTTTTTATGGATGGAAAACCTGATTTCATCCCTCTCACTGCAGGGAGGAGCTGAAGTGGTCGGAATTGTGCAGGACCTGGCTCCTGCATGTGCCCAGGGGTTACCAGGGAAGCGACTGGGCATCAGCCAAGGCCTCTCTCTGCAGACCCCTCTGCTCAGGAACTGCAGGAGCAGAGGGAATGTCTCCTTTAGGCAAATCTCCAAAGGCAGCCTGGCTGTTCCCTGGCCTCCTTCCTCTCTGGCAGCTGTGACCCAGTGACTTCGCTGTGTGTTCACACCTCAGCCTCCAGCACAGAAGGGTCCCCAGTAAGACACAATTCCCTCTTCCAGTTTCTGGGACACACAGGCTGCCACAGGAGCCTGAGCTCAGCGTGCACGAGTGAAGACAGCCCTTGGGAAGTGCCACGAATCCCACATGGATTTAAGGAAGCCAAGCCTCCAGCAGGTTTGTCTGGCAAACCTTGCAGGGCAAAAGGTTTGTTAGCTCTGCCCACAAATCCTGCTGGTTTTCCTTTGTCAAAGCGTTCACAGCATCCAGCAGGGCTAAGGAAAGGTCTGGGAAAGCCACAGGGGCATTGCTGGTCAAGGTAAAGGAAATTCAATGATCTTTAGCCACTTTAAACTTATTTAACAGAGTTCAGGTAATACACAAGGTGCACAAACACAGACACCAGCTGGGCTCAGAACCCCGGAGATCTTCACTCTGTTTGTGGTTTCAGCTCAGATGAATAGGATGGAGGGGGAAGAAAACCTGAGTGGAAACTACCCAACAATTCAGGACCATGTTCACCCGCAGGGATGGCACTTACAGGGTGTCTGTGAGGTTGCAGGGCTGCCACTTCCACTCAATCCTCGGCTCAGGATTCCCGCTTGCCGTGCACTGGATTTTGTGTTTGCTTCTCAATTCCACCCGCACAATCTTATCAAAATCTGTTTCCTTTTCATAGATCTTGGGTCTCTCTAAAGAAAAAAAACCCCACAAAAATGCAAATGAGCAAATTTACATCCATGGCCATGTTTCTATAAAAGGTTTTGAAACATTTTGCTGGGAGAAGTGATGATCCAGTGAGGCTCCTGGTGTTGTGGGGAAATTCCCAGCAGTTCTGAAAATATTCCTTCACAGAAACAAGGGTGTTGGTCATGGCATTTCACAAAATACATTGCAATGCCACCACATTCATCCTAATCCCTTTCAAGTGTTGTTGTGGACCTGCTGGACTTCTGGAAAATTCATGTCATGGAACATCTCTTGGGCAGGGGCTGCAGGATCAGGATCAGTCCACGGGCTGTGGGCAAAATGGGATTGGAGTGCTGATGTCAGCTCCTGAGAGGAACCTTATCAGGCAGCTGCTGCTCTGCAGTGCAGCCACCAGGCCCTCAGGGCTTTGGGACAAAACATCTTTTTCATCTGAAATCTTTCCTTTTCTGTGTGTGTAACGTGCACTGGATGGAGGGGAGAAGAAAGCAAGGAAGGAGCGGTGTGGGGAAACCACTTGGAGAGAAATGCCAAGAAATTCTCACCAACCACACACCCATTAAAAATGTCACGGCATTACTCACATCTGGAGGGGCTGCGAGATCACACCCTCGCACTGGAAATCTCTCAAGAGCAAACTTTCTGTGACACTTTCAGGGCTGCTCGTTGCCAGCAGGAAAGAAACACTTTGTCCTGTCTCCTTCCAGCTCCCACGGGAAGGCACGGAAAGGAGAAGTAACGGGAAAAAAGCCCCAAAGTGAACTGAACTTTTCCTAACCTCGGCCAGGGTGGGTTTGGGTTTGGGGTGAAAGCACAGGCTCTTCCCTTGTGCAGACAGCTCTGCCCATCCCTGGCCCTATCTCTTTGTCTGCTTCTCATAACAGGAAATCAAACAGATTTATTGGTGGGGTCCCTCCGTGGGACACCCCTGTGCAGCCAAGAGAGGCTGCTCTGCACCGAGGCCTTCTGACAGGCTGGGAAGTGAATGTAGATTAGATTTCTATTTTTTGGGTTAACTTGTTTTTTCTGCTGTCAGGGAGGCCCCAGATATGTAAATATGAGCTATTGCCCACCTCATCAATCTTGAGCCCTTTCCCTCTTTTTTTTTTTAATAATCTTTTTTTGCCTTCCAGCCCTCTTAGGAGAGCGCTGACCAGGCTGATCCCAGGTCTTGGTGGGACTCTCACTTGGCATTTCTCATGGTCAGACTCTGAAAGATCTTCTGACCTCACCAGTGCCTGAAAACACATCAGTATTTCCTTCTCCACCCCGTGGAAGCATTGACTGGAGTAGGTTCAGCCATATCCCGTCCTGTCATAAAACATTGGCTGTTTAAAGGACCGTCAGTGGGTCCTGATTAACATTTCCCCTGAGGAACCCAGGCTCTGGCCCCTGTTTGGTGTGGCTCTCGCTGAGCTGAGCCGTAGGATTCCAAGTGCCTGGAGATTCCTGAGCAATTCACAGGACAAACTATTGGGACTAACAGTGAATTTCCTTTGCTGGCATCTCATCTCCCATCAATAAATTATTTCTGATCATAAAAATAATTCTGTACATTCTCCCCAGAGGGAGAAGCACATTATTTATTATCTCAGATGTTTTTCTTTTCAGTCTCAAATCCTGTGTTTGACATGTCTGGACTGACCTCAAAAGTGTGATTTTCACTTGGAGAAAGACTCGAAGTTCAGTGTGAAAGGTTACACAAGTGTTATGTGAAAGGTTACTCAAGTATTGTGTTTTGGGCTGTAAAAACAAAACTTTACACACTTGGGCAGGGGCACTGGTGTCTGTGTGTGTGAAGGAGCATGGGGAGACAAGGGTTGACCACAATCTTTTAATATCAGGACATTTTTCTATATTCTTGGTTGACTGTCATTTAAATTGCCCTTCTAAAAAAGAAATAATAATTTAACTTGATCCAATTTTAACAAGAACATACACGAGTGAGGAGTGAATTCTTCATGCTACAATTATGGCACTATTAAATATGACTTGAGATGAGTCAAAATGATTCATCAATTGAAATAATAATTATTTATGATCGAGCAATTATTTTTTTTAAGTGTGAGGGGTTGGCTAGAAACTCCTTCCCATGTGTTCTTTCACAATACCCAGAGCGGGGTGGGGGCTGATTGTGGGCACGAGTTCAGAGATTGAAGCAGCTTTTCCAAGTGTCTGTGCCTTTCTCCTGCAGAGGTGGTGACAGAGGTGGTGTCACCCTGCAGGTGACCCTGCTCAGCTGTACATGATGGGGACAGGGCCCTGCAGGTGACCCTGCTCAGCTGTACAGGACAGGGACAGGGCCCTGCAGGTGACCCTGCTCAGCCATGCAGGATGGGGACAGGGCCCTGCAGGTGACCCTGCTCAGCTGTACATGACGGGGACAGGTCCCTCCCACACCCCACCGTGCTCCCCTGTCCCTGCAGGATGCTGGCCCTGGAGCACTGTGGGGTTTGTGGGGGGAAAGTGGGGTCCTCCTGTGGGGGATATTTCTTGAGATGAAACCTTTCCAACCCTCTGCCCACCGCCACGGCCATGTCACCCCTGACTGTGCCCCTGAAGGCAGCTGGAGCTTTGCCCTTCCCCTTGCTGGGCCAAACCCTATTTACAGCACCCCCAAGGGGGATGGAAAGCCAAGAACTGGTTTCTGTGGTGGGCCTGGCCCTTTGGGTTGGCTCAGACTGGCTGGTTCCTCAGGGCTGGCATCTGCACAGTGCCCCGTGGACAGGCTCTCACATCAGCCTGCGGAGGGGCTTTGAGCCCAAAGCCTGGCAGTACCGAGGGTGCACCTAGCAGAGTTTCGGGTGACTCTCCCCATCCACCTCCAGACAGAGCTCTGCTCTCCCTTTCACGTTTGCTCCCTGAGCAGCACAGGGGTTATGCACAAACCCCCATCCGTGCTCATGTCCAGCGTGGGGCAGGCTGGGGGTAAAACCTCTCTGCAAGCACTGCCAGACCGACCTTCCTTCCTTCCTTCCTTCCTTCCTTCCTTCCTTCCTTCCTTCCTTCCTTCCTTCCTTCCTTCCTTCCTTCCTCCCTTCCTCCCTTCCTCCCTGCCTCCCTGCCTCCCTGCCTCCCTGCCTTCCTCCCTCCCTCCCTCCCTTCTTCCCTCCCTCCCTCCCTCCCTCCCTTCTTCCCTCCTTCCCTCCCTCCCTCCTTCCCTCCCTCCTTCCTTCTCTATCCCACTTTGGCTCCCATCCCTCCTCCCCGGGACCTGCCTGCTCCCCCCAGCCTCTGCTCCCAGCCCTTGGCCATGGCCCTCCCCAGGCTGAGCTTTCTCAAGCAGAAGCCAAACAAACCTTAAAAGCTTTCTGCTCCCCGGCTGCGTGGGGAAGGCGGGCTGTGCAGATGGCTTTAAATGTATCCAAATAAATGGCTTTTCGTCCTCTCTGGCTGGAAGTGTGATGTATCCCCAGCTCGCCTTGCAGGGGTGCAACTGCTGCTGTGAGAGCTGACCTGAATAACTAAAGACTTGCTGCTGCTGCACTGGGAAATGCAATCAAAAAGCACTTCTGCTTACTGTGGGTTTCAAATTGATCAGCATTATGCAAATCTCACCTTCCTCGCTGCTGTTATCTCCAGTTTGTGGCATGAGGAGCCGATAACCTGTACAAGGATTAGGACATGAACCCCTCTGCAAGACTCTTCTCTCCCTGAATTCCTTGCAGGTGCCATGAGGGGTTGTACACCTGTCACCCAAAGGGGCATCCAAATATAGAGGACAGCACAGAGAAAGTTTCTGCGTTTTTTAGAGAAACTTTGCTTTCCTTTCAGTGACCTCTGACTGAACTGCTGTTTATGCACCTTCCCCACTACCATTCAAACTGGCTTCAGAAAATCTTTTCACATTAAGCACATCATTAAAATAACATAGAGAGGCCAGTGAAGCATCACTCTCAATTTTATGTACTTTGCTGGACACGGGGCTTCATTAAAACCCTTGATGGAGTTGCAACTTATTTTCTATTTATCTTTTCTGCTTCCCAAAACCCAAAAAATATTTGCACTTGGGAGCCTTCCATCTCATGTTTGTACAATACTTCATGGGAATACAAGTGAGTGTTCTGTAAGGTAGAGAGGGAACTTCCTAGGGCAGTGTTGGGCTGGGAAAAGTGAAATTTCCCTCGAAGTAAAACCCAAAATGACAAAGTTGTCTGGGTTCACTCCACATTTCATTTCTTTTCTTTTCATTAAAAGGAAAGAAAGAAAAAACAGAGTGAAATTACTTGAAAACACAACTTTTGTTTCAGACTGACCACTGCACTGTGTTTGACCCTGGCTGATTTTGGCTGGGAGCTTTTCTGGGGCTGGTTGTTGCTGTTTTGCTGGTTTTTCCCATACCCTGCGCTCCGAGCTGCTCCCAGGTGGGTCCACGGCCCTGTCCCCACGGCACCTGCGAGGAAACAGCTGAAAGGAGTGGCCAGAACCTCTCTGGGAGTCAATACCACAGCCAGGAATAGGATTAGGGTCAGGATTATGCCCCTGCCTAATCTCCAGCTGCTCCATTGTGACCCTCTGGAACGGGCTGGGAATGCCAGGGCTGGGAGAAAAGCAGGCACTTGGATCCTGGAGGAACAGATATTAGGAAAAATCACAGAGAACTTGACCTGCCCCACAGGGAATTTTGGTGTTAAAATGGCAGTGCAGCTTGGTTTGGGTTTTCCTGACCTGTGTCACTTCTGGATGTCTCCCCAGAGCAGGAAAAAATCTCTTTTCCAGTGCTCTCCAGAGCTGTCATTCACCCCCAATGCAGCTTTGGGGCAAAAAAGCGGTTTCTCTCATCTATTTCTCCCCATTTATTTTTTTGCAGAGTTCGGAAGCAAAGGGGTGATGATGAACTGCTCATTTTAAGCAGAGCAAGCCGTTTTCTAGGATTTCTGTCTGTCCCCTTCACCTGCTTTCCAGAGATCAGTTATGTACCTGCAGGTTGGCTGAGGGACAGTGTGGGAAGCACGTGCTGCCTCTTCCCCTGTCACTCTGGGTTTTAGGGGCTGTCAGACAGAGATTGCTGCTGCAAAGACGTGAGCTGAATGCTTCGGATCCTTCTGGCAAACTCCAGCAGGCTCCCACCTTCCCCTTCCTAAAATTGCTTTGGCTATTTCCAGCGAAATGAAAATAGCTCATCTGACTTTTTCATCAGGGGCTCTCCTGGGAGCTGCAAGTGTGCAGGGCTTGGATGATGTCAGGGAGAAAACTCTTCAGGATTTGTTCATGATTAGTGTGCGGGAAAGGGCCGCTGCAGCCTCCTTGTGCTGTGCATTTTTCTTCTCTTTCATCAATCCCCCAGAAAAAGTTGTTTCTCTCCTGCCTGTGCCTGATAACCGAGGCTGGAAGCGTGGATTGGAGCGCTGCGTCCTGCATCCATGGGCTGCAGACATTGCTCCCAGAAGCCAGGAGGAAAGCAAAGCCATGGATTTGGGGAGGAACACATGGAAACAGAGGCTGGATGGGTTTTATTTTGGGCTTTCTAGTTTGCTCGGCTGGCCCAGGAGGTGGAAAATTCGATTTTCTGCTTTGACTTTTCCTGAGTGGCTCATCCTCCAAGGAACTGGGCAGGAGCTGGATGTGCTCCACAAAGGAAAGCCAGCCCTGGCAGGGCCCTGGGCTGTGCAGGCGAGGGAAGGCACAGCATTTGTGTGGCTCAGTCCTTCAGCCTGAACAGCAGCCGGATTTCACCAAGAATTCAAAGAGATTCTTCTTTCTCACAGTGTTCGGCTCAGGGATTTCAGTGACCCTTCCACACACGAGGGACTGTGGGATGTCCCCTCTGTCCTGCACTGGCTGGAGCTGAGATCCCCCACCCTCAGAGCTCTTTTCCTCTGCCCTGGCAGAGCCCAGCTGCATTAACCTCGTCCTCGAGGCTCCTTCCCCTCTCCCTGCTCTGGCTCCGGAGAGGTGATGGGGTTTTGTTCTCATGGATCACCACATATTTCTTGGCTTTTGTGGAGATCACTGGGGACTCCTTTGATGTCCACTCAACCCTTGCAAGCCAAGGAAGGTCAGGCACAGAATTGCCTTTGATTTTTACACCAAAATATGAAGAGCTGGCCTGACTACAGAGTGGGGCAATGTGCATCGTTCAGTGCTGTGGAGCTGCTTCTGCCTGGGAACAGATTGAGGTGTAACCAGTACCGTGCTCCCCTTTCATTCCAGTCCTTCCCAGGAGAGGGGGAATTCACAGGAGCCTGAGTTTCTGCTGCCCACGGTGCAGGTTATTTCCAACACTTAATCCTGTTTTTCCTACAGATACAACCCAAGCTTGGGGGATCAAGGGCTCTAGGAGGGAATGTAACTCCTGTTGGCTGGAGCAGCTGGAGCCCAAAGCAGTATTTGCTGGAAGAGCCTGGAGGGAGCACAGGAGAGAAACCTTGGGACAAAGAAGAAAGGCAAAGTGGTGAAGGAGGTTATTCATCCCACTTTTGAATGAACTCGTGCTTCAGTACACTCCTCACTCCCTAGGTGGTGGCCAGAGCACGCTGGCTGCTCCGAAAGGGCTCAGCAGGAACCCTGATGGACGCAGATGACTTGGGCAAGGGTGAGGATGAAACACAGTCTGCTTGCCCAGAAATAGATTTGAGGGGGTTGTTTGTGTTTTGTTCTGAAACCGCTTTGCACTCCAGCCCGGAATAACTCTTTTCTCCCACATTTCTCCTGCTCGGCTGGCTCAGATTTTCAGCCACCAGCTGTTTGCTAGGATTGTTCCTTCTCCTTGCTCCCTCCCTTCCAGATTCTTCAGGACATTATTTTCTTGAAGCTTTTCTCAATACGAATTTAATCAAACAAAACAAAACCACAGCAACCCGCCGCTTCTTGGACAGTGTTTGATGTGTAAATATGTAAAGAAGGAGTGTTTTGAAAATGCAATCAGCTACCTCCTGGGGACTTGAGTGCTACAATGAGCCAAGGTGACTCCACACGGAGATATGTGCTCCTGCAAGATTAAATTCCAGCTGCAGTGGGAGCAGGGGTGACCAGAGGCACAGCTAAGCCACTTCTTGCAGCGGCATTTTTGGAATAGCAGCACGATTCTCCTCCAGGCCAGGCAGCTCCTTGCTGGACCTTGTTCTCCTGGTTCCCACCCTGCAGCTCTGGAGTTATTTGCCCGTTTTGCTCCCTCTCCCCTTGATCCCTCTGCAGGTACTCCTCAGTTTTGTGGCCAAATCAAACTTTGGGGGAAATAGCTCCTAATGTTTTACTCGTTCCCTTGGAGTGGAACACCCTGTGCATGCAGTGGGGCAGAACTCTGGGGTTGTTCCCAATTAAACACCCAGGAGGTGACTCCAAGGAAACCTGGAGCAATGCAGGTCAGGAGAGACACTGCCCACAGGGCTCAGGCAGGGGACTTCTGATCTTGTTCTCATCCTGCTTAAAGGGTTCTCCTCTGCCGCCATTATTAGTGAATAAAACACTGCCAAAATCAGCACAGTGCAATTTGAGGGTTGAGCCCTGTTGCTGTTTGTATTTTGTTTGTGAAAAACAACTCACAACAAAATTAATTTCAAACTTCCTCTCCACCCAGCCCAAATATGCAGCTGATGGCTCTGTCACAGCACGCTGAGCGCCAGCTGAGTACCTGTGACACATTAACGATGGATTGTTGTGAAGAGACTCTCAGAAGAGGGGGCTGTGTGATTACTGATCATTTCTGCACTGCAGTGTCCCCTTGCAGCAACAGAAAACATTCCAATGACATTTATCTCCTCACTCCAAAGGCTGGTTATGTAATTTCCCCTCTTCTCTTTAACTCTGTGGACCAGAACTCACTCCCTTTGGCAGATGCACCTCTGAAATGAAAGGCTGGCCCCGGATTTGGGGAGCAGTGCTGTTACTCACACAGAAATTGCTCCTCACTCTCAGGGTACGTGGTTATTACTCAGCAGGAGGTTTATCAGGTGCTGAACTGCTGCAGGCTCCACCTTTTAGCCACGATGCAACACTGATCCAACCACTGCGTCCACTGGAAGCCCAAGAGGATTTTTCCATCAACTCCACTAATCCCTGTGTTCAGATCCTAGCTCCTGTAATTGCAGGCTGCCTATGGTTCTGAGCAGAGGCATTAATCACACCTCCAGCTCAGAGGTGGTTTCTTTCAGGTAATCCCTGCAGAAAGGGGCTACAAAGCATGTTTTGGTCTCCTCCTCTTGTCTCAGAGTCTGCTGAAACTCCAAGCAATTTAATCTATTCAGGTGTGATACCCAGGTATCAGGCATGATGGCTGGAGATAAGTGCCAGGTTATTTGTGGAGAGTTCAGGGAAAAATTCCAATCTGCTTTCAGTTTGGAGCTTCAGAGTGTACTTGAAAGGAAAGCAAAGGATGCCCAGGTCTGAAAGAGCAGCTCCTGGAAAGGCTGTCCCTGCCCTGTGATGGGAAGCACAAGAGAAAGGGCAGTTTGGAGAAGCTTCGAGAGCCCAATTTGCCCTTTTTGGGCTTTACCCACACGAATCTCAGTGAAACGAGTGTCTCCTGGGCTGAGTGCTCGGCACAGAGCACATCAGGGTGGTGCTGCAGGGAAGAGCCTGGCAGGGACGGCAGAATTCCCTGGGTGCTGTGTGCCAGCCCTGCTGCAGCCAGCAAACCCTCACTGCCTGCAGCCTCCAGCTTCCACCCACGGCACCCTGGGCAGGGTTCCCCTGGCCTGCTCTCCTTCCCTGACTTTCTGTCACCAGAACAGAGACACTTGCTGCGTGCTTTTCCTGTGCTTCACCACGGCACAGTTGGGAACACTCCTGCAGCTGCTGGACTTTGAGAAATGGGGGGGTTTGCAATTAAATAATTAATAATTGCTGATTGAGCCTTTGCTGGGCTGACCCCTGGAAAGGCTGAGGATGGGCAGCACCGTGTGAGAGATGGGATGCCCCAAGCTTGGACACGCCATGGACATGAAAAGCTTGTGCTGGGCTGGTTGAATCCTGAAATAGCATCTTGCTGATAGAAAAGGCTCTGTTTGTTTTTGATTGCCTATTTGGGGAACGGCGGCTCCTCAAGGAAACGCTCCCTTGTGCACGCAAACACCAATATTTACCTTGACAAGATAGTTTATTATCATTCTTAATTCTCTCTTCCTTTCAACGTTTCCGCTCTCTGAAGAGGCAAAACCATTGTGTGGAAAAACAATCTCAAGTGGACAAATTATGCAGCTTAACACGTTCCTCCTGCTCAGCTGAGCTGCAGGACCTGACCATGAGCATGTTCTTGGCTCCCTCCTCTCCTAAATCACACATGGATTTACATCTTATTTCAGGTTTTTTAAGCTACCATATCTTATTTACCATTTTTAATAGGCCAGCTATGCCTAAGTGACGAATTCTCCATTTTTTAGGCATTATTCCTTTCTGAAGGGTGAAATGAGAAAAACACGACGGCTGGAAGTGACATGGGGCAACAATACTTAAGTATATAAAAATTGGGCAATTGAGAATATTTTTAGGTGTAAAGAGGGTAAGGAGAGAAGAATTCACCACAGAAAAGAAAGCAAATCTATCTCAATAACTACTCACTGCCCAAATGGAAAATACAAAGGGAAAGCAGAACTAACTTTTGCTGAACTCCTACTTGGCCTCATCATTCCATCTCTGTTGCCAAATTCTCTGGATTGAAAGAGGCAGTGGATGTGCAAAGAGACAATGTGGCTCTGTCCTGCATTATCCCAGCAAGGGAGGTTGATAGATGGCATTCCAGTATCTATTTTCCCTCTATGGCAAGTGAACCCTCTTCAGGGCACACCATGGTTTTCTCCAAATTCCCCTGAAAATGAACCTGTCCCTCAAGTCAGCAGAGAAGTGACAGAACAGAAACTACGGACTTGGAAGGTGGATCTGGAGCAGGATGATGGACAGACATAAAAGCCAGGGCAGCTTCTCCAGTTCCTTCCGTCAGCCCCACTGGGACCCTTCCTGTCCCAGCAGATGTTCTCCAGTGCTTTGCCCAAGCTGCTTTTAAATCTCAAGGGATAAAACTTCCAGCCCTTCTCTTGAGAAACTCTGCCCCTGGTTCTAAGAGCTCTCTACTCGATATCCTCCCAGGCTCCTATAAAAATGTGAAGTTTGTGCCCTTTCCAGGCATTTCCACCTCTCTGTGTGGAGCCACTGTCCCAGCACTCGGTGCTGTGGCTGTGGGAGGTGCAGTGTCCCAGGGGAAGGGACTTTAATGAGCCAGGGTCACACTGACTCCTCAGAGCAGCTGAAATGAGAGGTTCAGTGGTCCCTGAGGGAGGTGGTGATGTCTGTGCAGTGCTGCCTCAGCTCTCATCAGCTCAACGCTGGGAAATGTCCCCCATTCCTGCTGGCTGGCACAACAGGATCCCACGAAATAGGATAAATAACCCAGTCCTTACCTGTCACCACCAGCTGCATGGTGAGGTTCTTGTAGAGGCCGTATTTGGGGTTGCTCAGGACGATGGTGTAGTTCCCAGCGTGTTTTGGCCTCACGTCTCGTATTCCCAGTCTGTATTTCAGTGGATCTGGCTCGTAGCAGGTGTGGTTGTCCTTGATCAGTTTGCCATCCTTGTACCTGTTTGGGAAGTTCCATCAAGGCTCATCATGTCCCTGTCACCCCTCAGAAACCCTGTCACCCACTTTAGGGGGGATAAAGGGTCATCCCAGCAAGGGAAATGCAGGTCTAGAATCACTGCTTGGATTGGATATTTATTCCTGTTATCCTTCCACACCAGAACTGATTCACATCTCAGTGCTGTGGGATGGATTCATTCCACACAGGAAAGGGGTTTTATTGGGTCTGAGTGAACAGAGCCTCTCAGATGCTCAACTGTGATCTAAATGCCCCCAGATGAAGCTGAATGGGCAACATCAAGTGTGGAAAATGTGGATTAGCAAAATGTTTGTCCTCAGTTTTAAAGGAAGAGATTAATTGAGCAGAATTGTCTCTCGGGGTGCCTGTGTGAGCCTTTACTGTTTCTGGAAAAGTTAAGCTGTGGCCTGGAGAAGGCTGGTCCATAGGGAGGCCAGTGAGGAATTCCCAGCCTGGAATATTCCCTCAGGGCAGGAGAGCAGTATCTGCACAGGAGGCTCCTCTCCACTGCTAACCCCACACGCAGGTTTATGGTTAGGAAATAGGCCAGGCTTTGCCACACACGGAGCTTCAGGCTCGGTGGAAGGATGCTGGGGCATCTCCCTCTGCCTGAGGATGCTGGAAACTTCCTTTGCAGTCATAAAAACAACCATCCTGAGAGACCTCCAAAATCAACAGCTGGGGCTCCGAGGGAAGGCAGCTCTGGTGGTCCCAGGCAGCCACCAAAGAGCTCCACGCTGAGCCCAGGAACAAAGGCTTGGCAGGGAGAAGGGGTCGGTCCCCACTTCAGCTCCTGAAACATCCCCATCCCTGAATAACAGCAGCAATTAAAAAGACCTCCTGGCACTGATTCCACTAAAATGAGAGGATTTCATGTTATTTCACTGCTAATAAAATGCAGCCAGGCCAGCCCTGAGCAACCCTTTGCTGCCTGCCAGGCTCTCAGCTGGCCAAGGACAGGTGCTCCAGGGAAATGCCACCTTCTCTGCCAGGACAGGCACCCCCCTGCCAGCTGTCCCGTGGGATTTAATGCAGGTAAAGATGTAAAAGGCACTGGATGGGGTTGTTAAAGACGGAGCAGGAGAGAGGACAAGTGATGAAAGGGTAAAGAGAGACTCGAATGGAGTTGCTGTTGTGTTGTCCCTCCTGTTTAGCAGATCCACTGCAATCCTGGTGGAGCCTTTAGTTTGCTCAGGAGGATTCACTGCACTGTCTGCAAGGATCTCCTGGCACAGGATTGGAGGACATTATTTAAAAGTTCTGGAGAGAAACAATTTCTTGTGTTGAAAATCTGTCCTTTTTCTCTTATCCCCTGCCTCCTCACAGACTGACCAGCCCTGCTGGGGGTGAACAGGCACCCCTTCCCTGAGAGCTTTCTCCTTGGATCTCCCAAACAATTCTGTGTCCAGGGAAAGTGAAACACACATTTTTCCTGGAGGGACCTTTCTTGCATGGCTAGGAGAGGAAAATACCCTGGGAATGAGGGCTGGCTTGCCCAGCCTCCCAGAGCTCAGGCAGCCCAGAGCAGAGGCACAGCTCGGAGCATTCCCAGCTCCCATTTCTGGTCTGTGTGGTCAGGAATAGGGGTGATCTACTCCAGACAGGATCCCTAAAGGAGGCCAGGCGTTTCTGTGGTTGCTGGGGTACTCACCAGGTGACAGTCGGCCGAGGAAAGGCGTCCACCTTGGCAGCCAGCTTCAGGGACTTGTGTCCTGAGGTAATCTCGTAGTACGGCCCTTTCTTGTGTGACACCGTGATGTAGGGTTTTTCTGGGAAGAGAAATGAGCAGGGACATTTGGAATGGCAGCTCTGCCACAGGACAGAGCTCACACCTGTGAATTGCTCTGTTCCCACACGGGATTTTTTCCAGTACAGACCTGCAGAGCTGCAGAGAACCAAATGAATCGGGCTGTTCCCTCAGCTCCCCTGTGCAGCCCAGCCCCAGCCAGGAAGGGCTGTTCCCACATGAAGGAATTCACGTGGAAAGCAGAGGATATGCACCAGCACTGCCCCTGGATCCCTGTGGAGAATGCCTGGGGCATCTCTTGTCCATATGGAGCCAGCAGGATGGATTTTCCAGGGCCTCAGCAACCACACTCAGTGCCAGCTTTTTCAAACAGTTCAGCTCCCTCAGACATCCCAGAATCCCAGAACAGTTTGGGTTGGAAGTGACTTTAAAGCCCATCCAGTGTCACTCCTGCCATGGGCAGGGACACCTCCCACTGTCCCAGGCTGCTCCAAGCCCCAATTCCAGCCTGGCCTTGGACACTGCCAGGGATCCAGGGGCAGCCACAGCTGCTCTGGGCACCCTGTGCCAGGGCCTCACACCCTCCCAGGGAGGGATTCTTTCCCAATATCCCATCTAAATGTACCTCTTGAACTTGTTGGAAGACATGGGAGCTGACTCTCATTGACTAATTAGAGGCTATAGATAATTAATGGATGTTTTAACTGATTGAATTTCTCTCTGATGCCATTTCAATCAGCAGATTTAACAGCCTGGCCTTGTCCTTTAGGCTGAACGCTCCTGGTCCCTGCTCCATCCTGGTGTGGCTGCAGCACTCACCATACACGGTGACAGTGACGTTGGCCTCCAGCCTGGTGGCATTGAATGTCCTGCAGATGTACAGGCCCCCATCTTCCATGGTGACATTTTTAATTGTCAGGCTGCTGCCGACTTTGTACACGACATCGCTCTGGTCCATCGCTCTTCTGGGGTGAGGGTGCTGGGAGTCACAAAAAACAGGGTCAAAAAGCAGCAGAAAGTGGATTATTGTGTTCACCCTTTCAAAGGCTGCCAGGAAAGAAAAGCAGTGATTCATATCAAAATGATCACATCTGCCCATCACTGAAATAAATCATATAAAAGGCAAATCAGCAGGAAGAGCTCTTGTGTGAAGTTTCATTACCAAGTCTAATAAGAGAGAGAAACAGAGTGGAAATGTGGCACTTTGTACTGAAATCTGGGCAGGCAGGTAAATAAAGGGATGCATCCCAGCCCTTCTCCAGGAGCAAATCCCAAGGATCTCAGGGCAAAACTGCTGCAGGGTCAGAGCTGTGCTCTGAGGTTTTGGTTTTGAGGGCTTTTTAATTGATTTTGGTCACAGTCAGTATTTTTTCTGCATTAAAAACCTCCTGCTTTCTAAAAGAAATATATTATGACAGAAATATAATATATTATGACAGCCCAGTGCCAATGCAAATTCCTGGAGATTTTTAGACAGCGTGATTGCTTTCGATAGGATTTTTCATCCCGGAGATTTGGCCAATGAATTTTACATTTATAATGTTAGAAATATAAGGAGAGTTCATAGGAAAACAACTCTTTTCCACCATATGGGGTTCAAGAAAGTAAATTCAGTAACTCTGTCGTGCTTGCACCTCTGTAAATTCTGTGTTATATTTTCTGCTGTTTTCTCACCAAAACAAACTCAGACATCCTTTGTTTTAAGGAAACAAATCAAAATTAAACAGTTTTTAGGAATCACATTTTACACCTTCCAAAGAGGCTTAGATGTTTCTTTGCAATGTGTATTTTGCTGAACTAAAAAGAAAAAAAACCAATATTTTAATTCTCAGACCAATGAGTAGAATCTCAGATAAATTAACTGATTTGGGAAATGATTGCCTTCTGTTTTGTTTTTTTTAGGAGAAGTGACAGGGTTTGGTACCTCAAATGTTCAGTCTCTTATTTCTACTTCAGATTTGGCAGTTTTGTGTCGTATCTGCAGAAGCTGAAGACCCCACACTCAGAATTTAGATTTCATTCTTTGGGGATGATTTCCACAGCTTCAGTTGTGTTTTCCTTCGCTTTTTCCTACTTCATAAACACCAAAATAGATGGGGAGATTGACAACTTACAACCTGCACTTGAGACTTGTCATTGTGAGACAGGCAGGACAGAAGGAATGAGGGAGTTTTTCTTCCCCGAAAGAAGGAAACATTCCTGGCTTTCCTTGCCAGGGTTTATTTAGCCTGAGGTTTGCAGTTTAATCTGCAGGTTCAAGGAGGGCAGAGAAGTTTTAGATTCATCCAAACACAAAGTTCAATCAATGACAGGCTTACAAATGGTTGGGTAATTTCAGAATAAATAACAATTAGGTTTTCTCGGCCCTGTGGATTTTGGGAAGGGGGGAATTCAGGAATTCCATCCACTCACTCTGCCACGGGGACACGTCCAGATGAACTCGATGCGCCCGTTGATGAAGGTCTCTGCTTTGCACTCCAGATGCAGAGTTTCTCCAACCAGCAGCTTCTTGGGAGTTGCCCTCAGAGCCAGGTTCTGTATTCTGCCCTCTGCAATGGAAGAGGCAAAGCTGTGACAGCAGCACTCCCTGCGCCAGCCCCGTGCAGGGCCGGATCCATCAGCTGATCCCTGATCCCCGTCAGGAATGGCTGCTCTTCCATGTGCCATGGCTCCAGCCTTCTCCTCAGCTCCACAGAAAAGAGTTTCCAAAGGTCACTCATCCTTTTGAGGGCCTCAACACGAGAGGATCCCCTTTTGTTGGACATGAGACGCGTTTCTCCTGCCCTCTCCTGCCCTCTCCTGCCCTCTCCTGCCCAGCTCCCTTTCCTTCCTGAATGGGAACCCCAGATCCCTGAATGGGATCCCCAAGTCCCTGAATGGGATCCCCAGATCTTGCTCTTCCACATTTGTCAATACCTTAAGTACATCAGCTCTGAACTTCCATCAGTTTTTTTGTGCCCAGTACCAAAACCACCCCTGACCACTGACAGTAACCCAAGAGAGAAAGGGATTTCCTGGGTCCTTCTGAGCTGCAGAGGGGTGGCCTAAGAGGTTTTGTAGGTTTGCATTCATGATTTTAGTAAAAAATGACTCCAAAAAGGAAGAAAAAGGAGAAAGAGAGAGATTCACAGGACGTTTATTTGGCTGCCACACAAATTTACAAGGCTGTTGTTCAAAGCTGAGTGCTGATTGTATAGAGGGATGCCACGAGCTAATGGGAATGAACTCCCAGTAAACAGAAGATAAATGAGGAGATAAAGAACATACATGGAAAACGAAAGAAAAATAAATTCTAATTGGTTTCATATAAATGCCCAGCACTCAAAAATTCAATGTTTAGGTGCTTCAAATTCAGATTTTAATTATGAGCTGAAGCTCAGCTGTAAATCCAAGGGAAATGGTGCAGTAAATCACCGAGAGAAAATCTATGAGAAAGCAAAGATATGAATCAGCGGTGCAGTGAGATTTTTATATGATGATCACACGTGGTTAATGACCAGAAGCAAAAAGAAAGCTGCTGTTTGGTTTATCCTGAACCAGCAGTTGTTTTAATGTAAATACAGCTCAATCCAAGCAAACAAAGCCTTGGTGGGGTTTGAATAAAACCCTCCTGTTTTGTACCACCTCAGCACTGGGTCATTTTTCAAACCCAGGAGTGGCTCCAATCCAGGTTCTATTGAATAGAGGAAAAAAAGGAAGAAAGAATTTACTTTTAGCATTCCAGCTTGGGCCTGCTGCAGATGCAGACCAGTGAGATCTATCAAATATAATTGAGGCTAACCACAGCCAGGAGCTGCCAGTGAACCAGAGGCTCTGTGGTGGTCCCTGGGCACTCACCCAGTCTCTGGGCCAGGTAGTAGGAGTTGAAGACGCTGCCGTTGACGTGGGCCGAGCATGTGAGGATCCCGGAGTACACAAAGGAGTGGGAGGGGATGACAAAGCCTCTCCTGGGGTCCCACACCATCCTCTTGAAGTTGATCTCTACAGAAGAAGGGTACTGCAAGGGAACAGACAAGGAGTGAGGATTCCCCTTCTCCTCAGAGCCAGGGTTTCTTGTAAATGCTTTTGAAATAATCAAGCTGTGGCATCTCTGTTTAGAACCATGAGGAAAAATAAGACAACTTACAGAAAGAGATGTGAGGCCTGAGGCTTCATCATGCTTTAGCACTCATGAAGGTCAAAGCTGGAAGTGGCAAATGCACACTGAACCAGATCAGTGACTAAACAGATCTGACAAGACTGAAAAAGCTTTTTTTGCCCCAAATTAAAATCACGTTAGACAAAATTAAAAGTCCGAGTTGTGTGTCTTAGCATGAATTTCTTAATAACAAAGATGATGAATTGAGGTGGCTGGGATCTGCTTGGTATGAGCAAGAGGTACCTTTCTCTGTGCATGTTTAAAGAGAGTGCAACGATTTTAAAGTATAATGGTAACATAAGGAACTTAATTTACAGTGGCAAAGAGTCCATTTTCCACAAGAATAATAAAACGTGATAAAGCTGAACTTCAGGGTTTGGCAGCTCTGCTCCTCGATGGCTGGGGGAAGGGGGAAGAAAAAATAACCCTGCTCAGGAGGCCCTTTTCAACACCACACACGGATTAAATGTCTTCGTAAAATATTCACAAATACCTATTTAAACAATCAAACAAGAAAGCGTCAATGCTGCTCGAAGGAAATCACAGTGCCTTTCTTCCCTTTGAAGCGCGTTGTCTCCAGGAGATTGAATTTGGAAGGAGAGGATGTTCTAAATTTGTCCGATGGCCTCGCTCACCTCTCCTCCCCCGCGCTCACCTCCGCCCCTCTCCCACCCCGCTTCCTCCCAGCACGGGAAGCCGCCGCCTTGGCGCTGTGGAATTCCCAGCCGGGGCCAAGCCAGCGGTGCCATCCACGGCTGGATCCCGGAGCTTCCCGAGGCGCGATGTCCCAGCGGCTCCCGGCCCTGAGCGCTCCTTTGGGAACCGTGCCCAACCTCTGCCTCCCTGCCCTGCGCTCCAGCTGCTCTGCCTTGGACGGGGAAGTCTTCTGGGGACAACTTTTGTGGGACAGATTTAGGTGGAGATTTCGTTCCAGCAGCGAGGCTGCAGTTTGTGTTTGGAGAAATGACCGGGAATTTGGCTGGGAAGCAGGAAGAGCAGGGCTGCCCGTCAATGAGGGAATAAACGTGGAGATGGGAATGCCAAGGCCAGCCTGAGGCTCACGTGATGGTGCCAGGGTCAGCAGCACCGCTCCAGCCGTGAATTTGGTGGAAGCAGGCGGGGATGTTACATTTTTATAGCCAAGGAGGGAAGGTGGTAACACTTATCCAGCCTAAAGTGAGGACTGGACAGGAGCCTTGTTCCCCCCTTTAATCCCTGCTGACAAGATCTAAAACCAGAGATCTCCAAAGCCATAAGGCCCCTGCTGTCCCCCCGGAACCTCTACTGGGAACGTGCCGTGGGTCCCAGCAGGGGCTGGAGCACTGTCCCAGGCCCTGTGAATCCCTGTGCTGCCTCCCAGGGGAAGGGGACATCCGAGGCATGGAACTGCCACGAGGAGCAGAGGTGCTCAGACCCCTCTCTGCCGTGTCCAGAACGGCCTCATCCCTCACAGCCCCTCCAGAACAGGCTGGAAAAGGAGCACAGGATGAGCTCCCGTCCCCGTTAGGATTTCCCAAGCCGTCAGCCTGGCAGGGGAATGGAAAGGCACAGAATTCCTGATGTAAAATGCAGGATTGGAGCCAGGAGACCTCTGTCCTGTTCCTCACTCCATGACAGGCTACTCTGGAGAGCAGTTCTGAAGCCCTTTAAATGAGTGACCCCATAAACTGATCAGGGCCCAGACCTTAAATTTCCATTTTTATTATCCTAAAGAGTCTTGGCCTGCACAGACCGTGCTGTAACCTTGACATTCAGGTGTGACTGCTGCCAAAGGGATGGATGCTGGAGCCATCTATTCCCAAGGCTGAAACTTGGTTTGAATTGATGAAATGAAGCAAAAATGGGCAACTGTTCTGAGGAGGTTCAAGGTATAAAGGAGAAAAGCTTTCAGAGAGAGCCAGGTGTTACACAAAGAATTTTGAAGGAAAATAGTGCTTTGTCATCTACTGCTGCCAATTTATGGAGGAGCATCAAGCCACAACATGGGAAAAATATGTGATAACTCAGCCTAATCCCCAAAAATCTTTGTACCCAGTTCAGCAGTAACACACTGCAAGAACAGGTTCATGTTTCTGGATTTTCAGTGTCTTTGCTATTTTTTATTGAATTTACCCAGATTTATACATCTTAATTCGTGTTTTTCCCCACGGTGTTGGCAGCCCAGACGTTGAACTGAGTTCCTCTGAAGCCATGTCTTACCTGGGTGAGCTTGGGTCTGATGTCTGGCGAGGTGACCCGGCAGGGGACCACCACTGTTTTCTTATCATCTACGATGTAGATGATCTCAGGGTGCTCCGAGTGCATCTCCACAAAGGGATTCCTGTAGTCTGCAGGGAAAAGAACGTGGGTTTGGAAAGCTGCTCAGTCGCTGGAAGGGCCCTGCAGTGTGAGCACTGAGCTCCCCTGGAGTCAGGACACCCAGCGACCTCCTGCTTGTGTGCAAGTGCCACTGTCACACAGGGATTAGGGCCAAGGACAGTTCCTTGGATTCAGCCCCACGCTCATCCAGAAATTGCCCAGATTGGCACATTTCTGTGCAGACACAGGAAAAACTTCACGGATTACCAACTCAAGATGCCAAGATACGTCTGGGTCTTTGGAGCCCTCCTGTCCTTCATCTGGGGATATCAACGTGCATTTTTTGACTGATGACAGCAGCCTTTGCTTAAGGAATGCCATGGAAATACCCAAGTGCTGTCACCTGGAATTAACCCTCAGAGAATCAGCTCGGTGCAGAGCTGGAGCTCCTTTGCTCCACAGCCCACCCCAGCTTCAGTCCCAACCACACCAAGGCACAGATGGACACAGCAGAGTGGCCCTGCTGCCTTTTGTGGGGTTTGCAGCTTCTTTTTAGCTCTGACAACTGGGAATTTTGTCCTTAGCAGATAAAATGTACCCTGGACTTCACCAGGGGGAGAGCAGATGTTGGCTGGGGCTGTGTGTGTGTCAGAAAGGCCACGTGTGAGGTGATGATGGTGTCTGACGAAGGCACTCGGGGCACTGTGCAAGGACCAGAGATGTGGGATTCGTGTGGGGAGCTGGGACGAGGAGCTGAGCAGGAGCACTGAACATGAGGCAGATAAAAACCCAAAGTCTGGATGATTCCTCTGATTTCTAGTACTGTCTTTCCATGCTGGCTTTTCTTCCACGCCTGTGGTTTATTCTGGCTGTGCTTTGGCGTAAGGGCATTGCAGGAAACGGTATGTGAGAGAGATTAATTAGAATTAAAACACTGGCTCTCTAATCTCCCCACATTTAGGAAGCTTCAGATACACATCTGAACTTTCTGGTCAGGCAGGCCCTGGTTCTAATCAAGCCTTGAGCTGAGAAACCTGATCTTTGAACCACAACTTTGTAGCTTGGTCCAAGCCCCAAAACAAATAGGAAATATTTATGCTCAGTCCAGCGTCTTGTGCACTTTCCCAAAAATGCTAAATTCTCCTGTTGAGTCACATTATGAAAATGTGTTTAGTGTTTGTCCCTGAGCTGCTTAATCCCTCTGCAGTCTTGCTCTGCAGTTGAACCACACTGGGAGGTATCAAATGTGACAATATTTTTGGTTTTGTTCTGCTTAAAAAAAAAGACACTGGATAATTAAAAGAAGATCCTCGGGTTATTTGTGATAGGAAAAAGCAGAGAAAGTAGATTTTTGTGTATTTGCAACAAAGGGCAAAAATGTGTCAGGGGAAATGTAATCACAATTATTTCTTGTCCTGTGGAGGAAAGGAGAGAACAAGGAATGTGCCATGTGAGGGGGGATGGACGAAGGCATAGGATGGATGGAAAAGGGTATAGGCCAGGAGGAAATTTGCTGGGAAAAAAGCTTCCTGATACCAAACTATTCACAATTCAGGACCAAATCTTGACTGAAAAGATGGAAGCACTGAATTTAAAACTATTTCTGCCAGTATTTTTAGAAAGAATTTCAGAATAGCACTGTTTGTTTAAGGAGTAACATAAATGAAAAGAAGGCAGCTAAGCAAATATTAAGTAATCCTAAAATGCAGGAAAATATTGAACTGTGCAACGATTGATGCATCTTAGTCAAAACAAAATAAAATGTCTCAAAAATATTTCCTGTTCAGGGAAAAAACATAATTTTTAACCCCCATTCTCTCCTGAACTGCAAGACTCATCTCTACCAAATTTTCAGATTCACAAGAGGCCTAAAATGAATCTACCTTTTTCTAGCTGCAAATAGGACAGATATGGTGCTGCTGATTCACCTAATGGGGAGCAGGGATTTACAGGCTGTGTGACAGAAGCTGTATTTCAGCCCTAATTGATTTTTAATAGCAGCCTGCTCCTCAGTTGTCCAACCAGGGGCTGCAGATAAACCATCCCAGATAAGCTACAATCTGAATTGGAAGCCAAAAGAGATAAATCTGGCCTTCTACCATCACTATTTGAAATCTTGATGGTATCTTAAAATCACCGTGCACTTAACAGCAGCAAGAGGCAGTTTCTGGGTGATAAAGCTTGGGAAAAGGAAAGGATGGCTTCAGCTGCATTGATTGTTAATCACTCCTGGGTGTCGGGTCTCCTGGGCATCCTTCTCACTGTGTTTTGGAAAAAAAAGGAGAAAAAGGTTTTCTATTTTATGGCTTCTCCTCTTTGTAAGCCAGTGGGGTGTCCTAGAGCAGATGTGATTTGTGCTATCTCAAGGCTTTGTGTTATCTCAGTGATCTGTGTTATCTCACTGCTCTGCCCAGTTTATACCCAAGGGGGATACCTGTGGATGGGTATCTGTGGGGGGATACCTGTGGGTGGATACCTGTGGGGGGATATCTGTGGGGGGATACCTGTGGGGGGGATACCTGTGGGGGGATACCTGTGGGTGGGTATCTGTGGGGGGATACCTGTGGGGGGGATACCTGTGGGAGCCACTGGGATTGGCCCAGTTGGTCAGAGCAGGGTGTTAATAAAGCCAAGGTTGTGGTGTTGATCCCCATATGGGCCATTCACTTAAGAGCTGCACTCGATGATCCTTGGGGGTCCCTTCCAAGCAGGAATATTCTGTGATTTCAGCTCCTGGAGTGAGAGTGCTGCTTGTAGGGCTGCCCTGCTACAGGTTGGACATGAGAGCTCAGCCAGGAGGTGAGGGCTGTGCTTTGGCCATGAGGGGACAGTGACCCTGGAGTGACAGGGCCAGGCAGCTGCAGGGGAAGGTCAAGCACCTGGGTATGTCCCCGAGGCCAGAGAGGCTTTGTTTTCCTCCCTAACTGTGGAACTCTGTGCAAAAGGAAAAAACAATGCCATAGAATCCCAGAATGGTTTGGGTTGGAATCTTAAAGCTCAACCAGTTCCACCCCTGCCATGGGCAGGGACGCCTTCCACCATCACAGGGTGCTCCAAGCTCCATCCAGCCTGGCCTTGGACACTGCCAGAGGTGGGACAGCCTCAAGGATCTCAGTCATCAAGCACTAGAGAGCCTCAGGACATGGAGAAGAGCTCAAACCTGGTGTGTCCTGCTCCTGCTCCAGCTGCTCCAAAGCCCCTCCTAAGCAGGAGCAAGGCAGTGCCATAGGGAAGGAGAGGCTTTCCAGCACTTTCCAGGCAGCTGGACTGCTCACTTAGATAAGCAAATCTAAAGTGGCTCAGCTTTGGGGCTTAACAGAATGACAAAGAATAAATTCTGAGCTAATCAAGTGCCAGCTGATACCTTTGTTATGGTTTGTGCAGACAAAAAAATGGATCCTTCATGAAACTCCTCAGTAGTTCAGACTGACAGTGGCGTGGAAAAATGATCTGCTGGGACATCAGGAGTGTCACTGCCAGCTTTACAAGCACGCTCACCACCTCCAGTCCACCAGCAATCAGTTAACTCCTTGTAAAAAAGTCTCTCAGAGACAGAACTTCTTGAAACAAAAGGGACAGGGTCACTTTTCTTTCAAAATGATAACCTCAGCCTCAAGGAAAATCTCCAGTTCCAGGTGGTGTAAATCAGTTGCACTCAAGTGTTGCAATCTGGAGAGCTGTGGCATGGGAAATGCAGGTGTTGTGCTCTCCACAGTCACCAGCACTGAACTCTGAGGGAGAATTTCTCAGCAAAGAAGCCCTTTATGAAAGCAGAGTATTTCCCTGCAGCTTGGCACATCTGTTCCTCCCGAGCCGGGAAGGTGAAATGCCCTATGAATCTCACCCAGAAAGAAACACCCAGCAATTCCCAGAGGACAATTAGAAAGAATGATTTACTGTGGGCTGCAAAGCCTGTTATATGTGAAGAAAGACAAGAGCTGAAGCACTCTGGGGACTTATCAGCTGCAGCCCCAGCTCGGAGGCGAGGGAAAGGCCCCTTCCCCAGGGTCTCAGACTGGATGTCTGGCTCGCAGGTCAGTGGAAGTTTGCAGGAAGCTCAGGCAGGCCAGGGTGTTGCTGTTTACCCAGCAGGGCTCAGGAGGGAACACAAACAGCTCAGCCAAGGAAGCCGTGGCAGCGGGATGGGGAGGGAAGGGACTGTCCAACCCTGGGGACAGCCAGGCCGGGAATCGGGCACGGAGCACACAAAAGCAACTCAAAGGTCAAGTGTCTACAAGAACATTGTTTTCCTTCAGGCAGTGAAGCCCTTCATGTTTAGATGCTCGTTGTGTCCAGGAGGAGATTAATTGCTGCTCGAGATGAGCTTTGGGAGGGTCCTTCCAGCTCAGCTGGGCAATCTCAGCTGTCCCCTCACGCCTCCGCAGTGGCAGCGGGACACGGGTCCGGGACACAGATCCGGGACACAGGTCCAGGACACAGACCCAGGACACAGATCCGGGACACAGACCCAGGACACAGATCCAGGACACAGATCCAGGACACAGGTCCGGGACACAGACCCAGGACACAGATCCCGGACACAGGTCCAGGACACAGGTCCGGGACACAGACCCAGGACACAGATCCCGGACACAGGTCCGGGACACAGACCCAGGACACAGATCCAGGACTCCCTGTGATGACACCTGCTCTTTGTTCAGTGTCACCTGCAGAACAGGGGCCTCTCTCCAGGGCTCTCCACTTGAATCCCCTTCTCAGGGGCATCACAGCCCCGTCCTGCCTGAAGCTGAGGGGCTCAAACCCCTCAGCGCTGCACTCAGCATGTTGCAGATTCAATCTCTCCTACATCTCTGCTTCCCAGCACTGTATCCTCCGCCTGTGCCTCTGAAAGCTCCTCCTGACACACACGCACGGAGGATTTTATACAGGATTTTGGGTGCTTTTCATTCCTGCCCGTGTCTCCCGCACCGTGACAGCAATTTGTCTCGTGGTATTTGTCTCCCATCCAAGGCCCCGCAGCTGACATCGCCTGTCCCTCCAGGTGCTGTCAGCCCAGGAGGATGACGAGCACTAAATGGCCTTTGAGGACAGTCATTCACGGCTGTTCATGGCCGTGAAATTCCTGAACATTCTCATTTTGCCTCTCACTTTGTTCCAGCTAAAGATAATTCTCTCGCCCTCGCCGTTTATTTTCTTCACTCAGCCATACCTAAGCTGGGGAGCCTGGGCAGAGTTTCACAGGTTCTTTAAGTTCATGTTTTGACATAATCCCCATGAAGTTTGTCTTCATCAAGGTCAAAAGCAGCGAGAGGAGGTTTATAACCTGTTCTTTACAGTAATAGCAGCGTTAGCAGTGCAGTGACACTTCGGGCAGAGCATTTTGGAAAGATTCACAAGGAAACAGCCTGGTCTGCTTAATTCCCCCTGGTGACCCATCAAAGCTGCCTCTAGGTACAGGAGTAACTCCTATAAAGGCACTTGTTTTGAATCTGGATCTTTGAAAATAAAAGACCTTTCAGTTTGGCAAGCCAATGAAAAGAATTGGTGGTGGAATGTTTAGATTAAACAGAAAGCAGAATATTTTCTCTTCAGGCAAAACAAAAGTGACTGCAAAACCCCCAGAAGCCAATCTGAGTCAACATGAAGCATTCTGTTTTGGTCAAATGAAATGCATTCTTCCCCTGGAGATTACTGTTAGAAACACAGGAATATTTGTAGAGGAAAAAAATATTACTCTAAAAAGTGTTACTTCAAAAATTGTAGAAGCAAAGTGCTTCTCACTGCCAAGCAAATAAAGGCAAAATGGAAAGATTTATTTTAAAAAACCCCAACAAAACATCACAGAAAAAAAGGCCTCCATGCTTTGTCTGGAATTATGTTTCAAGCAGCAGGAGAATTTATAAATTCTGACTCCTCCACCAGATTTTAGGCAGGCTTTGACTTTGTAGAAAATATTCTCCAGCTTTATTAAGAACAGGTCTCCCACCTTGGGGAAGGCTCAGCAATTAGCAGCTACTGAGTGGATAAAAACCAGGAAGGAAGCAGTGGGGGAAGTGTGTGTGATTTTGGCCTTTGGACTTCCATTTAGAAATTCTCGATCCATGAGGAAGGATCGGCTCCTCTTCCTGCTGGGCTGTCAGGAGCTGTCATTGACAGTGCCAGGAACTTCTGCTGCTTAGCAGAACCTCCAAGGCTCCTCCGCTTTAAAGTGAGACCCTTTAGGATATGATTTGAAGATAATGCCTTGAATCAGAGCTAAAAGCATCTCGATTTCCCTTGGATCCAGCCCTTAATCCCCGAGGGACAGCAGCGAGGGTGCGCACAGGGCACAGCCTGTGTTCCGTGTGCTCCGACACTGAGCCGGGATGTGCAGCCAAGCCCCCGCAGCGCTGCTGTGGGACAGCGACAGCCACTTTATCTGCCGGGCAGACAGCTCAGCTGCTGCCTGTCTCAGCTGGCCCAGGCTCTGGCAGCAAGTGCAGCTGTCTGCAGCCTGGAAGGAAGGAGAAATGCAGCTCCAACTCTGTTCCCACTGGTCATATCTCGAGAAAAGCGAGCCAAAGCCCAGAGCTGTCACCCTGGCCCTGCACTTCTGCTTCTCACTTTTAGATTATCTCTGCAAACTGTCAAGAGGATTAAGGAGGCAGAAATCAGCTTCAAAGAACATCAGAACCAAAGTATGATCTCATCTGAGGGGTGCTTCCGTGCACTTCCAGCCTCTTTAGATTTCTCGTGGTGGGAAAGGGCTGAGGCTGACGGGGCTGCACATCCCGGGCTGTGCTGCGGGCGAGGATGAGGCTGTGGCTGATGTGAACTCCACCCTGGTGCAGCACTTGGCCACCTCTCCTCACTCTTTGTAGCAGCAAGGCAGAGCTCCTGCCCTTCCCTGCAGCTGACCAGCAGGGAGACGCTCCAGCAGGACAAGTTGCTTGGATGCATCCCCCTTTTCCCTCTGGAATGGCCTCAGCAGGATTTGTGCTCCCGTATCAACGTCTGTCTTGCTTCAAATTTGATTTCCAGCCCTCATGCTCCGGAGTCCTGGCGGGACTGCACTGTGGCTGGTGCCATCACGGTGCCCACATGGGCTTTAGAAGGAGCCAGAACTCAAATTTCTGCAGGGCTATCTTCTGGATTTCCTGTGTTCCTGTGAACATCAGTGCTGAGAGCCAAACGGGTGGAAGCAAAGGACTCCCTGAGTCCTGTGTGTTCCTGACTCACACACTGAGGTGCCGAAATACCAGCAGCTGATGGCTCTGGGTGGGCAGACACTGTTAAAATGTTCACTGTTAGAATGTTTGTGTGTCCACTGGGACAAGCAGGAATTGGGGAACCCACCCCAGGCTGCTCAGACCCTCGTGGGGTCACACACAAGATTTTGTGCCAGTTGCAGTCAGAGGAGGTAGGACTCATGTTTCTTCAGCAGTTGTTTGAGAACCAGCGCTATCATGGCCATAATTACTTCAAGAAATAGAAGAACAGCCCTGCTTTGCATAGAAGATGGTGAAGGACGTGTGTGGCTGGCCCCACACACTGAGGAGGTGCCTCTTTTGACCCTACAGTTCTGGCACAGCAAGTGCCATCGGGGGGAGGGCAGGAATCCCAGCTTGGGAACCTGGATGAACTTTCCAGACACTCTTTAGCAAGATGTGCCCAGCACCAGTTACCTCAGCACTAAAGGCACACGAGGTGGAGGCAGCAGGGCTGGGTGGGCTCGTTCCTCACTCTGATCACTCCCTGAGGGGCACAGCATGTGCAGCAAACCCTTGACTGCGACACAGGGGCTGCTTGGGGAACTTGGAGCTGAGGCAGGATTTGAGCCAGGAGCTTTTCCAGCCGACACCCGCAGGACTCCGACTTTGCTGACACTGACAGCATTTCAAACAGCTGAGAGCTGCAAGTCCTGACTCCTGTCTAGACTGGAGCCTGGGGAAGCCCTTTGGGAAGGTGGAACGAATCTTTGCTTGATTTGTCTTTTTTTTTCCTCCCTCTCTAAGCCATGTTAAATTTTATATGTGCCCCTAGTGTCCTGGTTTCAGCTGGGAATGATACCTGTGCGTGTATGTAAGACAGGAAAGGCAGTGGGGTGTTGGAAAACGTGGCATGTGGGACCTGGCATGATGTAAAAGATATGGAATAAGGGGTGGAGGCTGACCTGGTTTTGTCTGGGATAGAGTTAGGTTTTTCTAGCTGGAGCAGTGCTGTGTTTTGGATTTAATGTAAGGATGAAGTGGATAACACACCGAGGGCACCACTGTCAGGAGGACTGTCTGCATTTTCCCACAGCCTGCCCTTTCCCTTGGCACAGGGATCCCAAAGGCTGGAATGAATGAGCGTGTTCCTCACAGGGAGGTATCCCTTGGGCAGGAGGGGTAACTGCACAGGGCAGATGGAAGCAGATGCCGTGTCTGGGTGGCTGTGGCAGCATTTTCCACGGAGCTGCTCTGCCCATCCAGCCCTGCAGTGTGGGAGCAGACCCTGCCTTTCCCTGCAGAGATTATCCCTCAGAGCTGCGATGGAATTCATGCAGTTAAGAACTCCCAACTCTTCCTGTTCCAGCCCTGGGCTACTCTGTATTTCCAACAAGGAGATGGGCAACAGGAGAAGGGGTTGTCTTCTTCTTTAATTATGATCCTTGGGACTTGCAGCTGCAGTGGGAGGCAGAAAAGGCCTCGGGAACAATTAATTCAGGATGAAACTGCTGAGCTGTGCTTCCCTCAGTGCTGGAGCTCAGCTGAGGGGTGGCAGCTGTCAGGGTCCCTCCTGACCCCAGGGATGTGCAGGGTCACGGCTCCACCACCCCACGAGGAGAGCTGTGAGTGCCAGGTCCTGCCAGAGCCCACACACCCCACCAGGGAGGCTGGGAAAACAGGAGCCAGCACAGGAAATAATGGCCAATAAGCAGGGCTTCCGACACAATCACATTCTCATTTCGGTGTCAAGCAGCCGGCCAGGAATGAAGGGAAAAATACCATTCCCCTTCCTTTTTTGGCAATAATGGCTTGTAACCTCAGAGGAATCTCCAGCCTTCAGGGGCTGGCTCCACATTTTCTCCCTCCACCTGGCTCAGCCTCACAAACACCCTGCTGAGCACTTGCTGTCTCCACAAAACATCCCCAGAGATGAGCTTTGGGCTCACCCCTGTCTGGCACCCCCAGGGATCTGTGAGTTCCCTCCCTTGGAGACAGCTGATGGGTTTCTCAGTGCTGCCCAGACACTGTCACAGCAATTTCCTTCAAAAGGCAGGTTTAAATATTGAAGAAAGCTGTAGGTGTGCTCTGAACTCCTTGTTTAAGTCCAGAGCAGTTTCCTGATCCCCAGGGCAGCCTGCTGGCTTCCAACAAATGTCCACAGGAATTGAATGGGAGGAAGAGTGTGCCCTGAGGACAGATCCATGCTGAGGTATAAATAGCTCCGTTTCAGGGGGCCAAGCAGCTTCCTCAGCCTGGCAGGCCAGGTCCCAGCAGGAGCCTGCAGCTTCTGGACTGAGCTGCTGGGGCAGAGCCCTGCTTTGGGGTGCACAGGACAAGCTGGACCATTTTCCACCCATTTTCCTTCCATGACTTTTCAAGCGCAGGAGTCTGAGTGGGAGCTTTTAGAGCAGGGAGGACGCGGGACACAATTAAAGTGCACCTGAGAGGGTGATTTTGTGCTGTTTGTCAGGAGAGCCTTGGCACAGCAGTCACAGCAAGCAGGAGGACATCCTGCCATTTTTTTAGATCAGCTCTGTTCCAAGAGCATCCCCGGCGAGGCTTTTCATAACTTGGGATATTTTCTTCAGGAAAGTGCTCAGGCAGTCCCAAAAGAGCCACAACATTTCCTGCACGTGCTCCTGCCACAGAGTAATGAAGGGCTGGGTAGGCAGCCAGGGCACCGAATCAGGAGAGAGAATTGAGTTTCCTGGAGCGTGGGACGGGCTGGGTTAACAATGTTGGACCTGGGGTGTCTGTGCTGGGCGTAATGGGAAAAGGAAACAGCTCAGCACAAGAACCAGGGTGGATAAAGCAACCAGAGCACCAAGAAAAAAGCAGAGAAAGGAAATAAAAAGGGAGAAAAAAAAAAAAAGACTTCAGGAATTAAGAAGTAACGCCAAAAACCCACTTTCCAATTAGAGGAAAATTGCTGGGAAAGCAGGATAAGGGTAGAAAGGGACTATTTTCAACAGGCAGGAAACTGTCACCCACATGAATCGAGCAGGTGTGTTCACCTGGAGGTGCAAAAGCAGATTTTAGCTGTGTGGGCATATCAGAGTCCCCTGGGGGATGGAAGTCACTCCTCGTGTTGGTTCACCATCATTAGCAACACCCTGAGACCCTGAGTCAGAGCTACCCAGCAAAGATTTGTATTTTCTGGAAGTGTAGGTTTGCAGCACTCTTCAAATACCATCAGACAAACTCACTGCCTTTCCAGCATTTGTGTGAGTAAGAGGATTCAAAGAACCACATTTTAGCATTTACTAGGAAAATGAAATTAATTCATCCCCATGAGTATTTGTGGGGAAGCGAAGGCTGAGCCCACCCAGCACCAGAGGAGTTCATGTCATCCCCTATTCAATGCACTAAAAGTCAGCTCCTTCATCTGAGGATTCACAATCTCAGCTTGGAAGATCCAAGGTGATTCAGTGTTTAGTAATGCATTTGTCAAGTAGATTTGAAAAAACTCCCAGTATTTGGGGGGAATATTGTAACAAAAATTCCCATTATTGGAATGGCTGTTCAATAGATTGCATTCACTTAATCACAGAGGACCACGCTCCTCTGAAGTTCCTGCTTCCATTTATTCTTGGATCTGAGCTCAATGATTCTGACACGTGGGGGAGAGGCAGCTCAAAGGTAACAAAAATGAGCAATGGGACATTTTTTACGATAAAATATGTCCAGTGCAGTCACCCAGCTCTGCTAGGAATGTCTCACAGATGTAAGGACAAAGCAGCACACAAATGTGTAGGAGGGAAGGAATTACAAAGAATCCTGTTGGGAATGTTCATGCCTGGGGAGGAAGGGAAAGAGAGAGGGCTTGGGTATTCAGGATGAATCTTTGGAAAAGCACTGTGACAGCAAAACCTTTTAGGATTGAAGAATTTAGTCTTAAAAGAAAGGATGTTTGAGGAAGTTGGTGGATCTGTTACTTGGGACACTAAAATGGTGGGACAATCCAGCTTTCAAATCCTGGAACTGAACAGGATGGGTGATCTCTGGTTCTCACATCCATGTCCCTGAGAATCCAACTGCCATGAAAATCCAGCTGCCATGAAAACCCAAATATGTTTGGTCTGTTCAGAGTGTCAGAGCTGCTGCTTCCTCCTGGGCCGGAGGGGAGGTGGGATCTGGGAGAGCCCCTGCATTGCTGGTTGTGCCTCACACAGCTCCCACAGCCAAACATAATTTAAAAAAAAGTGGAATTCTTACCTTGGACAAAGACGTAGATCCTGGCCACGAGCCCCTGGTGCTCGGGGGTGCTGTTGAGGGCACAGCTGAGGTAGCCGGTGTCGTTGGCCGTGGCTCTCCTGAGGACGAGCTGGCTGCAGCTCAGCCCGGTGGCATCGCGGCAGCCGCTCGCGTGCACCCGGGGGTTGTCCTCCCTCAGCTGCCAGCTCACAGACGGGGCTCCCCTGCCAGCACAACACAGCCAAATCACACAGGATTCAGGCAAAACTGGGGCTTCCTTCAGGCCAATTGTCCCCAGTGCCCCTACCCTCGTCGTTCCCAAATAAATGGTAAAGGTCGCCGGGTGTTTGCACTTCCACCCGTCAGAAATTGAGCTGGATCACCCCACGCTGCTCCCCAGAGCAGGGTACATTCCTGAAATACTCCCTGGGAACTGCAGCAAGCTCCTGGAGAAAAGTTTAATTTCTCTTCTGACACACTGCCTGAACACAAGTTTGTTTTTATAGCACTGTATTTTAGCCACTTCAAACATCAGAAAGCATCAGATAAAATTAAATGTTTGTTCCAGGCGGAGGCCTTTGCATATTTTAACAGCTAAATTAATGTATATTTTGTTGCACTGAGGCTGCATGGAGAGAGGAGGATATTTATGTAATTTCACATCACCTTTCTTGCTTAATCAGCAGTGACTCAGTCTTGATTTTTGTGAAGGCCCTGGAACTAATCAGGTTACGAATCTGGGAATATCTGCTCAGGACACTATTTTTCCAATTCCCCTTGTGACAGCAGCCAGAACATCGAGCCAGGAGGGCAGAGGATGCACATGCCACCCACCCGACCCCTCTGCTGCCGGATCTCCGAGCACAGCTCGTGGCAAATGCAATTCCGTGGGGTTCAGGCCAAAAAGCAGGGCCTGGGTGTCACCTGCTGCAGGACCTAGAGCTCCCAGCTGGTCTAAGTCCCAGCTGGACGTGCTGGTCCTGCCGTGCTGGAAGCATCAGCAGCAGGAGCTCCTGGAGCTCCCTCTGAGGGCTCTGGGGACGGGCCAGAGATCTCACACAGGCCTGTGAGATGAAGATGATGGGGGCTTTTGTAGCAAACTGGTTTTCAGTGTGGGAACTGGTGGGTCAGGGGGGTAATCACCCATGGACTTTTCTGGGGAAGAAGCTGGTGTTAGAGAGAGGGGGTTCCGTGTGTGTTTGCAGAGGAGCCACTCTTCCCGAGAACGGGGGCATTGGCTCACCCTTCTCACTGTGAATTCCCACTGGCATTTGCTGAGCTGAGGAAGGAGTGAGAACCCCTGGATTTCCCCAGCTGAGAGTTGCCAGGGAGAAATCCAGTCTAGACCCACCGACCCAGGAGCGAGCTGGTGATGCCCAGAGTGGTATCTGTGTGAAATTCCCAGCTAGCCAATAACTCCAGTGGCTGCAGTGGGGCAATAGGTGCAGTCAGAGCTCGTCTGCCAGGACATCCAGGGACATTTCCACAACATCCTCTTGGCCCTCGTTCCTGCCCGTCCCTCTGTCGCCTTCCTGCAGAGGAGGCGGACATGGAGCTGAGCTCTTGAGGTTATTCCCAGCACAAAGCTGAAGGAGAGCACTGAGAAAAGTGGGAATATCCTCTCTGGTGAGCAGCCTCGCCCTCGTTCTTGGATGCTCTGGTGGCTTGGACAGCTCCACCCCACGTCAGAGCAGCTTCCTGTCCCTTCTGAGCACCCAGAGCTCCGTCCCCACCTTACCCACGTCATTGGTGACTCCAGGACTCGGATTCCTGGCCCGGAACAGGGAACAGAGCCAGTTCACATGGAGACACAGCTCCCAGCACGTCACCGTGTCCCTGCCCCTCCTCACCCACACCCACCCTGGTGTCCGTCGGCGCTGGAATTCTGCTCTGGTGGCCCTGCAGGGCAGCACTGGGATTTCACACCTGTGCTTCCTCAAATCTGCCCACTTTTCCCCCCTACACACTTTATCCCGGTGGAAGGTGAAGCCTTTGGCTGTTGCTTTGGGATTTTCACACATCTGGCAGAGGGCAGTGGCAGCAGCAGCTTCGGCCCCACTACCACAAACCAGGAAATCTTGGCCAAGAACCTCAAAAGCCTGGAGCTGAAGTGAGGAGGGACATTCCCACAAACCTGCCGGGGCTGCTGCCTCGTGCTGTGCCCCACACAGCCCAAATGCCTCTGGGAGCACAAAGAATTCCAGAGCTCCCCTGGGCCAGGAGCTGACCTGTGAGTGCGCAGAGGGGGCAGGAGGGCAGGCATCCACGGCGAGGCTGATCCGGGGAATCTTGCGTTCAGAAACCACACTTCCCTTCTATTCCCAGCTCCTGCATGACCTGAGCCAAGGAGCTGAAGTGCTCGGGGCCCTGGTCCCGTGTTACATCCCATGCTCACGTCCTGTTGTGTTTCTCAGACCTTTCACGGGCATTTCTTGCTTTGCATCGTGGGACTGAAGTGCTAACAACTCCCTCAGCTGTTTATTCATCTGGTGGTAGGACAAAAGCAGGGTGCTCCTCCAGATTAAAAAGGTGGTGGATGGAGAACTGCTGGGAAATGCTGATTTAATTAGCCTGGGGCACTCCAGGGACCTCGAGTCCACACAGGTTTTATGGAGAGCACCACTGAGATGTTAAAGGACTGCTTAGACTTTATTGCCATCATGTTTGCTGTTTGCCAAGCTAAAAATACTGCTGGAAGGTTGCTCTGACCTCCTAAGCCACATGGCAAGCTGGAGGTATTTGGAAAAAAGCTGCCTTACACTCCAGAAGACATCCCAAATTTATACAGGCTGAGTCCATTCACCTTTCTCTATAACAAAGAATTAAATAGTCTGGGACAAAAATCAGAGGAGATGTGTCAGCATAACCTAAGGCTTAGATTCACCTTCCCACTGCTTTTTTTTACTGCTTTCAGTAACTTCTGTTGCAGGAAACCATCCAGGCAGTGGCTCCAGCCAAGGGGGCCTTGCAAGAAGGTGTAAAAACAATGTGTGTGTGAGAGAGAGACATTGTGAGAGTTTGTGTTACCTTCAGCCTTCTCTCCTGCAACACTCTCAGAAAGAAACCTGAGGAACAACCTCTGGCAGCAGTGAAGTGTGAAAATCCCACTCAGAACAAGCAGCACCTCCATCCATCTCGGTCCGAGGCCTTTTGTGGGACCCAGCAGCTGCTGTGTGTTCTGGCACAGCACAGTGCTCTGGGTGTGCTTCTTCCTCGTGTGTCAGCTGCATCCCCATCCCCAGAGCATCCTCTCCCTGTCATCACCAAACTCCTGCTGGTCCTTGCATGGCTGGTGGCACACGTTGTGCCAGGACTGAGGAGCTGCTGTCATTTACAGCATCAGCACTTGGGCTTTTCACAAGTCCTGCTTAAATTTGATTTAAAGGACAGGTTATGTTTGAGCAAGTTGGGTCTTTGAATGTGCACACAGTGACTGCTGCTTATTTAAGTGTCTGTGATGGGTAGGTGGCAGTTCCTGGTGATCTTGTTTGTCATTTCCTCATGGACAGGGAGCAAAGGAGTGATTTTAGCTGCAGAGGAGCTGAATCTGCCCATTTTTCAGAGAGGATTTCCAGCCATGTCCTCAAGCACGGTACATCCCGCTCCCATGAGCTCTCCCCTGTGCTGACTCAGGGCTTCGCTTGGGCCCCTTTACAACACGAAGAATTTGGCCAAGCTGACCCCAGACTCTCCTCCCTGTCCCTTCGCACAGCCCCAGCTCCCAGCTGGCCGAGCATCAGCTCTGCTCTGTCCCGGAGCTGCGCTGGGCCAAACCGATCGACACAAGAAACGCCGCGTTCTGGAGCGATCCTTACCAGCATTTTATTTTTAGGGTGTCTCCTGGTGAGACGACGATGTGGTCCTTTGAAATGCTCAGCTTCGGTTTCTGAAAAAGCTCTTCCTCAGCAAGACCTGACCCAAAAAAAGAAGGAAGCATCATTAGTTTAGACGGGCTATTCACTGGCGTCAGGGCAGCACAATGCACCCGGGGCAAGCTCTTTGTTTTGTAAATAGTTCCTAATTTGGGGGCCCACACAGTGCTGCATTCATCCCGTGCGGTTCAGCTGAGCGGGGCTGGTCGGGAGGTGCCCTCGGCTTGGTTTTGTTTCCTTTATTCCTCTCTCTCTCTTTTCTGACACTGAGCACCTGCGTTTGTGCCAACAGTGTTCCGAGCCAGCTTTATTCCTGATTATTGAGGATTTAGGAGAACAGAGTTGTGTCGAAAGGATTTTGCACACGTATAAAAGTGGAAGGAGTCAGGTGCTTGGGAAATGATTCGATGGGTGAGCTCATACATTACATTTGAATCAATGGGAGGAAACAGTAATTCTGGGGAATAATTATAATAATTCTGGGATCACCGTTCCCAAACCAGCATTCCCAAACCAGCATTCCCAAATCCTGCATGTGAGCTGAACCCCAGGCTCGGTGGGCACTGTGGTTGGGGTGATGCTCCCAGGGCACTCTGTGACTCTGTCAGGTCTCTGGTGACAAGGGCCGTTAATGACAGCAGTGACAAAGGTCTCTCTCATCATCTCCTGGCCCAGGAAATGTCTCCTGCCTGTGGAACTGTCCCCAGGAGAAGCTGAGTGTACATCTACAATGAGACAACACTCAGAAAGTGAAACTGAGAAGATCCAGAAGCGGAGGTTGGCCAGGCTGGTTGCTTTGTCCAAATTCAAAGCAACATAATCAAGGAGAGGAGAAACCAGGCTCGGATAAGGATCTCCACTTCCAAAGCTCTGACATTAAAGCCGTGTTTTCTTTCCCCTGCTGCTCTTCAAATCTCTCTCTTCTCCTTTGCCTCGCACTCGATAAGCCAGAAATCCTCGCTGGGCTCCCAGCACAGGCATTATTTGCAGCAGGGAGGGAGATAACATATCTGGCAGAAAGAGAAACACCAGGCTTTAACTTTTCAACTGCACCAAGCAGTGATTGTCCTGCCCCCTCCTCTCTACTCTCATCTCTTTGCTGCTTGATTTCAGTAAATGCTCTTTGCCTGGCATCACTGTGGGGAGCATCTCGCTCCCACTTTGGAGTCTCCAGCTTCTTCCAGGAGCCCTTGGAGTTCCTGTCAGGAACTCAGCGGAGGCCAAATAATCTCATGGCACCACAGAGTCCTTCGAGAGGGGATCCTGCCCAGACACCACGGTGCTGGACTCCCCTTGGAGCCGCTGACCCTTCCTACAGACTCTGGCTGAGACTTTGAACCAGTCCTGGCCACCAGAGACAGATCCAGCCCGCTCCCCGCTGCCTTGGCGGCTCCATCTCCAAAGTCCTTTGCAGAACAAGAAGTTGGAGTCTGGCCAACACGAACTCCCTCCAGTGGCTCTGTGTGACATTATTTAGCACCTCCAAACTGCCGTTCCATGGAATGCTGGGGAGGCAGAGCAGCCAGGGGGCTCCAGCCCCGCAGTTCCCGTTTCTTTTGGGAAGCACTGCTATTCCTAAACCCCTCAGGATGGCACACGCAGGGAGCAGCATCGCACTGAGCTGAGAACCAGCAGAACAAGCCCCAGACTCTGCAGGAGGAGACACTGCCAGGCCAGCCCATCCTTGCTCTTGGCTCCAAGCCCCCTCTGGTTTCCAGACAGAGCCAGTTCCCACTGGGAATGGGCTGAGCTTTGGCACAGGCTCTTCCGTGGTGCTGAGGTATTTCACAGCCCCTTCAGACTGACTGTGCTGAGCTTTGCAGAAATGCTCCAGGATATGGCCAACAGCTTCAGATTTGTCTGTCAAGTGCCATTAATTTGCCAGCTGAGGGGGGTTTGGGTCCCTGTAGCTCTCCCAGGATCTGCTCTGGGCTGTTGATGCTGTGACTTCAGCCAGGACTTAGAAAATCCTGGGACTCAAAATAAGATTATTTCTCTCCTCTTGTGCCTTCAGTTGTTCTTAGGGCTTAGGGGGGCTCCGCTGGTGTCTTGAGCTGGGCTTTTGACCAGCCTGGACTGTAGCTCTCATGGGCAAGTGTGGCACTGCCAGAGGGTCTGGGGTCAGGGCCTGAGCTCTGCTCTGACTGCAGAGTCCTTGGGCTTTTACAATATTTGACACCGTTTTTGCTAAAAGAAAGAAAAGTATTTTTCAATTATTCTGTTTTTGCTTCTGAGTTACTTCTTGCCCAAAGTTTATCTTGGCTTGGGGAGCTGAAGAACAGAATAAGCAAATTGGAATTTCAGTGCTTTTCTACCCCACGGAGGACAGGAGGAGAAATTCCTGTGCCACACACACATCTGGTCTCTGCTGGCAAGTGACAGAGGGTTTATAGGAACACAGCCTGTGCCCCTTCTGCCACCCCAGAGCCGAGTGGGCTGGGAAAAGAACATTTTGAGGGTAAAACAGAGAGAGTAGTGAGGGCAAGGTCAGGCTGTGCCAGGGCAGGACACCTAATGCCAAACTGGCAGAGTCACACCTCACAACATTCCTAACCTCCCCATGTCCCGTTAGAGCTAGACTTGAGTTTTTGGAGGCAAAGCTGGGGACAGTCCCAGGGGGTGTTGGATGAGGAGAAAGGGATCTGCTCCACTTTCACATTTGTTGTGTGTGTTTGAGGAGATTCATGCCTGTACCGAGGCTTTAGGATGCTGCCAGGGAGGACCAGGCATGGTCCTGGCAGTGCATCCCCTCTTTTCCACAGCCCTGCTCCCCAGCCTTTGTCCCTAAACCCAGGACTCACAACCTGCCCAGGGTGGGGTGAGAGATCTGCGGGGCTGAGTCCTGCTGAGGCTGAAGTGCTCTGGTGGCACTGCTCAAATTGCAATGCCCAGGCCCAAAAGAACCTTGTCCTCTCCTCCCTGTTAAGTAACTCTGGTCCTGCTCCAGGGGTTCGAGGGACATAGAATTAAAAGTGAGCACTCATTACTGTGTCATGACCATGGCAAAGCTCCTTGTGAGGGCCACAGGAAAAGTCCTGGGTGCCACAGCTGTCCCTGCCATCCCCTGTGGAGCTGACCCTGCTCCTGGTGCGCTCCTGGTGCAGCCTCCTTCCCCAGATCCCTGGCACGGTTTGGGGTGAGAGGCTGGAGTGAGAATCCTGCAGGTTTGGCAGGGAGCTCGTTGCCTCCTGCAGAGCTACAGACAGGTCTGAGCACCACATCCCCTCTGCGAGCCGGGGGGAAGGACAGGCTCCTCCTGGGAAGGGAACGTCTGCTCGGGCTCCTCACATCCCTGCCCTGCCTTGGAGCCAACACCAACTGGTTCCAGCAAGACAAGAGCAGCATCTCCAGGCTAAAGATGCCCCTGGAAAGAGCCCCAGGCGAGGACAGAGCCTCTGGCCAGAGCCTCCTGCACCATTTCTGACTCTGGGAGTTTATTCCTACCTCCAGCTCAGCCTTTAACATTCTGCTCTCGGCGGTGAAAACCGCAAACACAGCACAACCACAAATCCTCGGGAGTGAAATGTGAAAGGTTGACTGATACATTATCCAGGGGAGAAAAATATATTGAAAACTGCTTTTCCTGGGATAATCTGATTTTGCAGCACGGCCAACATTAAACACGGGAGGCTCCCCAGGCAGAGGGTAATGGGTGACCTCCCTCACCTCTCTGTCAGATGGTTTCCAACTCCATCTCACTTGGCACGGGGAGATCCCTCCCACGCACAGCCTGATGCTCCACCCTGGGCCCAGCAGCGAGCAGGGATAAAAAGTGTTTTTAATCTCTGCTCCTTATTGTAACAGCCTTGCTCCAGGCATCCTCTGGGCACTGCAGCTCTCCCTGGCAGAGCCCTCACGGGTGGCTGTGAGCCTGGCCCTGCCTCGTGTCGCTCAGTGACAGCTCAGGCAGTGTGATACCTGATTCAGGGATCCAGGGATCCCCTCTGGCCACGGGGAGAGCTGGGGAACAGAGCCCACGCAGCCTCTGCTTCAGATGATGAGGAAGGAATTGCTGAGCAGAGCAGAGAGTGCAGGTTAGAGCAAGGATTCCGCACACAAATGGCTTTTTGCACAGGGCGAGCTCCTGGGACTGATCAGGTGTGTAAAGTCACTCTTGAGCAGAGAGCTGGGCCCCAGGGCACCTCAGGGTGCCTTGGAAGGGACTGGAAGTCAGAGTTTGGAGCTGATTTGAGTCAGAGAATGAGGGTGATAGATACAGAATGTTTAAAACCTGTTTTGTCATTGCTGAGGATACTCCTGTGAGCTGTGCTTGCCCTCTGGAATCACCAGGGGCTGTACGGACATCACACCTTGCCCTGGTCACCAGTGAGAGGTGATCACTGGTGATGGGATGGTGCAGAGGCAGAGCTGTCCCTCCCCTCCTGCCAAACCACTCTGTCCCTGCAGCAGAAACCACTCCGAGGAAATGCCAATGCTCCCCTCCGAGCTGCCAGGGCCCCTCATCACAGGCACAGCCTGAGCACACCTCAGAATGAGCAGGTGCCCATTTCAAAGGGTATTTTCATGCTTCCATCCCCAAGGAAATCTATTTTTGCTGGGATTGGAGAGCTCAGGGATTCACTGAAAAGCTGTGTGTGTTTAAACCAATGGCCTGCAATCATCTCCGGATTTATTTCAAGGTTACCCCCATGGAAAGAGAGGACACCACGGCACTGCCAGCATTATTGGATCACAAGCCTTGCAATATTTGGGGTGTTTATTAAGTCTTCAGCTCCTGGAATCAGCTTTCCCTTGTTACACTCCAGTGATTTTCTATTCTTTTTAAAGGTTTAAAAAGACAGCAGCAAATGACTAAAGAGACCCATCTCCACCCCTCTTTTTGTTGTGGATTTGGACATAGGATTTTTGATTCTCCTAGACATTAATGAAATGTTTTGTGCTCTCTATTCACAATGCAAGATCTCCTAAATGAAATGTTATTGCTCCCACTGGCTTTCCCAGCAGAGGAGAAGGGAGGCTCTTGTGGGGAAGGTCTTGGCCGTAGGTCAGAGATAAAACTTTCAGGTTTTGTCTTTTCTGCTGGCTGGTGAGCTCTGTGTGGAGGCACCGATGGGAACTGAGGCAGTGCAGAGGCTGCAGGTGGAGAGCGTGTGGGTCAGAATCCTTTGGGGAAAACCCCTCTAATGTGGTTTGAGTGCCTCTCTGCCATTTCCTGTGCTCAGGGAGCTGCTTTTGGTCAGAGTATTTGCTCTCTCAATTCTCCATGTGTCTATTGAGGATAATAATTTGTCTGTGAAGATTTAAACCCTTCGTCTTTTCCTGTGCATTTCCACTGTGCTGCACCACCTTTCCTAGAGGAGGAGGTGAGTAGGGGTTCAGTCTCTCACAGCCCCTTGCCAGGACTCTCTCCCTTGCCTGCTATTCAAGCTGAACTATTTTTAAGGAAAATGGTTCATCAGCTTTTAAAGATTTTCTATTTCCTTTGTTTGTTTAGGGGGAATGCTTACTAGAAGCCTCTCTTCCTGTGGTTTTCCACCTCAAAATAACCAGGAATCCCCCAGGGTGGCCCTGCTGTGGGTGGGCACAGAGCTGACAACCTCCAGGCTAGAGCCAGAGCTTCCCTTCCTCCAGAAGCTAGAGAAGTTCATCCAAAATTAAATTAACAATCACAAACTCATCAGGAAAGACGGCAAAGATTCCTTCAGGATATTCAGATGCAAGTGTTAACCCAAGAGTATCTCTGGCAAAGCAACAGGATTCCTGTTCCCATTGATTTTCCCAGCCAGGGAAGGCAGGATTTGCTCAGCTGACTCACGAGAGAGGGGAGCAGTTCCCACCCGTTCCTCGCTGCCTGCTGCAGATGGAAGCTGCGTGTAGCTCAGCCAGAGGCAGCAGTTGGGGTGTAAATGATCCGAAGTGACAACAACGAAAAATTAAATCATTAGTCTGGAGCGGGGAGACGTCAACAACAGCGCAGTAAAAACAACTGCTAAGTGGAGAAAGTGTTTGGAGATAAGATAAGGCTTTGGCCCAGCTTTTGGGATTTGTTCCTACAAGGCTTTTCCTCACCCACAGATGCATCAGCACTTCCTGCTGCGGTGGCACAGGGTCACCCTGGTTTCCTCCTGTAATCAGCAAAACCCTTCAGCAAGGCCACGGATTGCCCTGGGTGCTGACACACAAACCCTGTGAGCTTTCCTTGGGTTTTCTGCAACCAAAACATCACCTTTGGGGCTCACCTGCCCCTGCTCCAAGGCAGCTCCTGGAACTGCAGCGCCGTGGCCTTTGCTGGCTGTCCCCTCTCTGCATCGCTGCATCGGCGCAGATTTGTGCAAAGAGGTCACAGAAAGCAACTCCAGGTCACAATTGTTTGGTCTTGGGCGGCAGCAGCTCATTAATCAGGGCCATTGTTTTCCCCCTGACACCACAGAGAGTCCCCAGGAGTGGCAGGGATCTCAGCACCGCGTGCTGCCGGTGAGCTGGGCACTGAGGGGACACGTCCTTGCTTCGGGACTGGCTGATAAGCCAGGAACTCGGATCCACACGGAAAACAAACATGAAATCTGGGAAAGGGGGTGGCAACATCTGCAATCATCTGCCAGGCACTCAAGCACGATTTGAAGTATTTAGGAAATGTGGCAATCTCATGTCGATGGAAAAAAGGCTGGGAATGTTGTTACTTCTTGATCCAAATTATGGCAATTCCTCTGGGAAAGAGAAGATCTGGCACTTCTCCATGGTTAGGAAATATGCAGATCCAGTGGGAACGAGATGCACAAAAAAGGAGCCCTAAAGACTCTAGGGGGAAAAAAATCCAAAAATGTGAGGTATGAAGCTGTCTTTGCCTCTCCCCCCAACGTGGTCTCCTGAGAAAAGCTGGAGGGCTGCAGATGTGAGTGTTTCCAATGATTCCCAGACAGGATTACTTCATCAGCGCTCCAGACATAGCTTTCCTTCCTCCTCACTGGCCATCCCCAGGACAGGGCACATTCCTCAGGCAGGGCTGGGAGTGAGGAGGAGTGGGGGCACCCAGGGGGCTCCAGGATGACCCATCCCGGGGAGCAGCCCCGGCCAGAGCCGGACACTGTGGTGGCTCTCTGTGGTGGCTTTGGATCACCTCGTGCTCCCGCTGCCCAGCCCGGCCCTTCACCTCCTCCCAGGGGACTCAGGGAGCACTTCCTGCACTCCAGAGCCAGTCCAGCATTTCTCTGGAAGTGAACCTAGCCAGGATTTCTCCCCTTTCTCCAGAGCACTGGGTAGGAAAACAGGAAGGGGGAAGGCTTCCTCAGAAGGGGGAGTGGAGGGACAGCACCAACTTCTGCTCCCTGTGACAGGGACAGACCCAGGGAACGGCTGGAGCTGGGCCAGGGAGGTTCAGGTTGGATATCAGGAAAGGTTCTTCCCCCAGAGGGTGCTGGGCACTGCCCAGGCTCCCCAGGGAATGGGCACGGCCCCGAGGCTGCCAGAGCTCCAGGAGCGTTTGGACAATCAGGGTGGGGTTGTTGGGGGGTCTGTGCAGGGCCAGGGGCTGGACTGGATGATCCTGGTGGGTCCTTCCAGCTCAGGATATTCTGTGATCTATCTCTGCCTCCTCTGGGCCCTTCCCAGGCTTCCCTGTGCCCCTGTGCCAGCTCAGAATTGTCCCCACAGGTGAACTCCTGGTGGTTTATGTGAGTGTGGATGGATAGAGCTGGAGATTTTTATGGCTTGTGAGCCCAAACAGCTCCTCACAGCTACAGACACCAAACCTGGACCAAGCTGTGGTTCCAGCTTGTCCAAACCCTGTGCTGAGCTGCCTTTAATCCAATCAGAATCCCTCTCTGCAGGTAATTTGTATGAGGTGAGTAGTTACTTACAAAGCTGTGGATGCTAAGGAAGGAAAGCTTTAAAACACTTTTACTTTAATTGCTTTATTATTTTGAGGAGTATCATCAGAGCTGCTCATTTACCAAAGGTGACAGGTGAGGCTGAGGAGTCAACAGCAGTAATTCATGGGCTTCATGTGTGCAGCACTAAACACTCACACATCAATGGGATTGGATTTGGCACCTCTCTAAATTTCTCCCAAACTTATTTGTTTTGTACAGCTGCAAATAATGAAAGCAATTGTTGGGCTGACTCCGTTCCAAGAACTATTCCCCAACCTACTCATGTGCACAGTGAGGATCAGTCACTCTTGAAATCCATCCTGAGATGAGCCAGGTCCTCCCATGAAAAAACAAGCAGTAAATCTCCATTGATTCACCAGTGACTTCCCTCTTGCTCCTACCCGGTTTTACTCTTTACACTGGACTTTTTAACCTGGAATAAAGGGCTTCCCTACACCCTGGTAAGAGTTGAGCTCTCCAGGGGGATGTTTTGTTGAGGACAATGGCCTTTTTTAAATTTAGAGCAGTAGTTGAGAAGTTTTCGGTTTTATACCTTTTTCATAATTTCCTTTTGAAATGTCAAAAAATCAGATTTTAAAAACCCCAATCCTTTCCTTTTCTGGCTGGCTATGATAAGTTAATATTAATTTTTTCCTCATTAATCACATCCCTGCACAGGTATTGGCAGACTGGAAGTGTCTGTGGTGGTTCTTCACTCTGGTGGCCCTTCCCAGAGAGCGGACAAGGTGCACCAGGAGTGATGAAGCTGCAGGTGGGTCAGGCAGGATACAGAGAGATTTGAGGCAGGGTTTATCTCTCTGCAGGCAAGAAACTGCCTTAGTTCAGTGTTTAGGAGGCAATGCAATAACCCAGGCAGGCATCAGCTCCCAGCTGAGCCCGGCTGCCAGCAGAGGTCGGGATTTAAACTGGCACCAGAACACGTTAAGGAGGGATTTCCCTGCGCTTTCCATGGCCGTGGGGAACTGACATTTTTGCCACAGTTCAATCCAACCACTGGTTTCACACGTGTGGGAAATCTGCCCTGGTGGCTGGTTGTAGAGAGCTGACCTAGTCCCTGACATCTTTAATCAGGAAACAACTTCCAGCAGTAATTTAGGGCAGTCAGGCTCGGTTTAGGAGGGCTTGAAAAGTACCACTCCTATAAACTCATAGTAAACAGATGGAAATGAACTTTCCTCAGGTTAGAGAGGTTGGTAAATGAAGCTTCACCAGGCCACAGCACACAAATTAAAGCACTGCCCAGCATTAACTCCAGGTAAAATCCCACTTGAGGGGTGCTAACTTTGAACTTCACCTGGCCTGGCTATTTCAGTTCTTAGAACATTCAGAACCAGAGCAATTTTCCGTGTAACACGAGGCAATAGCAGCAAGTGAAACAGTATTTCCAAATACCCAGTCAACTAAATCACTGTCCCAAATGTCAGCTTCTCCTTTGATAATAAAGTGCGATGGTAATTCATCCCGAGCACAAGGCTTTGGAAAACTGTGAGATGGATCCCCTGGGGAGACATTAAAATGGCCAGAGAAGAAGAGAGAGAAGTTACAAAATCCCTGACACTGGGGTTTAGCAAAATGTGGGTTTCTTTGAAAGCATTTTTTGGTCTTTTTTGCCAGCACTCAGCCCCTGCCTGGATGTGTCAGATCAGGAGGATGCTCACTCACATTCCTCCACCACCTGCAGACTAAATCCATGATTCCCAAATCTTTCTTCTTGTCCCATCATCCACTGGCACATGGGAGAGTTGGGAACCCCTGTCACTACCTGTACCTTATCCTTAAGGCCAGCACAGAATGAGCTTTGTAAGATCTGATAAAAAGGAAGAATTAAGTCCAGCTGATGGGAATTGTCAGGAGTGGGTCACACGTGGGCCTTCAGGTGCTACAGTAATAAAACTGTTGGAAATGAGAGTGGCTAACAGGAGAGGCTGGAATCATGGCAGGTCTGGTACCAAGGGCAACCCTTTATCTGCTCTTTCTGTTGGCAAGAGTCCGGGCAGAGGAAAGAAACCCTTCCCAAGGCTGAGTTCCATCAGCCTATGTAATTCAGCTCCCAAAGGAAGCAGTGATGCCAGCCCTGTCTTTAGGAATATTTAGAATTAGACGAGATAAAGTGCTGGGAGATGTCCTTCAGAAAACATTTGCTGGTGCCCCACGTGGAGCAATCTCTGAGAGCTCCAGCTGCCACCTTTGGGCAGTAGCTGATGTTCTCCCTTTCCAAACCTCTTTGGTGCTCCCTCAAGGGCAGCGTGGATGTTCTCAGCTTTGGACTCCAGAGGGTCCCCAAACCAGACCTCAGAGATGACTGGGGACATTTTCCAAGAAAGGCAAGAGCTGACAGAGGAATTTGGGTGAATTCTGCTGAATGACAAGAGGGTGGCTTGCGAACCTCTGACCATGCTCCAGAGCTAAATCCTGCTTGCCATCAAGGAAGATGCCTGCCCAGGGAACACCAAATAATTATGGAAAAGCTGCTCAGAGAGACCACAGCTTTCCTCAGGCCACATTCCCCAAGGTTTCCTGCCTGGAGCCTCGCTGGTGTGAGCCCAGCAGTGATCTCTGCTCCCTGGAGGTGCTGGTGTGTCCTGTAGGCAGCACCACGCAAACTCTGGTGGAAACTGGGCAATCCCCATTCTCAGGCCTTTATTCCTCCTCTCCATCTCTTTCCTCATCCCCAGCCCTGTTTTCTAAGAAAAATATGAGCCTGCATGGAAAGGCTCCTTTGTAAAGAACATCTGTGTCCTCCTGTGTGATGAATCACTGACCTGCAGAATGAGCAGGCCAAGGGAAGGCCACGAGAGGGATGGGGCTGAAATCAGAGCAGGGAAGGTGGACGGGCAGGGTGAAGCAGAACAAAAGCCCACCCCTGCTAGCATTGTTTGACCATTTTTCCTTGAGCAATAAATCCAGAGGCAAATGAGCCAGAGCCGCCTGAGGTCGAGTCAATTGATGTGCCACACTAAACAGAGATGGGTTTGAACAAATACAGGGGTTGGACGTGTCAGGAACATGTGAATGCTCAGTGTCAGTAAAACCTGCTTGGTGGGTAATTACTTTGTTTTCTTAGTTTCTGAGCTCTGCCCATTAAGGAGCAATGGGCTGAAGCTGACTTTGGACTTGACGCTGGAATCTGTTTTCGATCAGCTCCGTGTTCCACTTCTGTCGGCTTTGTGTGCCTGTCTCAGGAGGTTTTCCCTTTTTTTCTGGTTTGTTTTGAAGGATAGCAGGTTGCTATTTTGGGAGACAAGATAAAAGCTGTTTGCTGCGATGGGGAGAGGGAACCTGACCATCGCCTTAAACCCAAGCCCAGTTTTAGCTACATTTCCGCAGCCCCGGGCAAGGTTTTTTGCAGCCTCCCTGGGCAGCTTGGCCTAACTGGGTCTGGTTTCCTCACTGGTTTGCATCAAGCTGGAAAGTACCAATCGGACCCAGGGAATTGGCTGCAAATCACTCGTGAAATCCTTCTTAATGACAAACTCCATCAGGCCGTGGAGCAGGGCTTCAATCACTTCCTCAGCCTCCACCGCACTCCTACCCTGACGTGACCCCAACTTCTCCCCTGTTTGTGAGGCTTCTCCACAGCTGTGACATAATGTTTTTGATGGCAGGCTTCAGAGGAATTCTGCTCGTGGCAAAGCAGGAATCTGCTTCGAATTAGCACTGCACATATTTATCAAGTCTACATAGCATGGCTGCCTGTTGACAAAAATCCCTTCTCCTGTCCCCCGCAGGTTCCCAGAGGAGCTCGCCTGACCCACAAAGGTTTGGAGCTAAAGCAGTTTCTGGTGTCTGGGAGCAGCCCAGAGAAGGGGCAGCAGGTGGGTGATAACCCAGGTGTGATGCCCAGAGCCAAGCTGTGGTTTTAGTGCCAGATCCTGCCTTTTGGGCGGATTTGGGAGTGCTCAGACACTTCCAGGACCCCTCTGCCATGCCTGGAGCCATTCCCTCTCTAACAGGTTGGTTGAGTTGTATCACATCAGTTCCTCATCTGGAAAAACCGTGGCACAGGGAAGGGGGTTGCACAGTGACCTGGAAACAGCAGATTTGCTTTGTGGGATCCTGATTTTAAAGGTGCTTTACTGCAGCTGCTCCCAAGGAAAGCAAACATTGCCAGGTACCGGGAGCAGCCCCGGGTCGCATTAAAGCCACCTACGCCGCTCGGCCAAAGCTGGGCAGGAAATTCTTGTCCCTTCATGTCTAAATATTTAAGACCTATTTATTTATTTTAATTCCTCTTGTGCATAGGGATAAAAACACAAATCCTTCAAAGGTTTTTCTTATTATGGAAAGCAGCAACAGAAAAAGACTCGTCTAAAAATAGCCGGATATTTAGGGCAGCCCCCGGTAGTGGGAGACAGATCCAGAGCCTTGATTCCACCAAGGAACGTGGTGTCTCCAGCATCCTACGCCTCCATCCCAACAACAAGGTCGTGGCATCACTGGGATGTGACCGGAAACACCGTCCTGGCTGGAGAACCTTTCCTGGAAAACCGCTTCTAACCCAGCCACTTTCCACACGGGATTTTTGCCACAGCGCAATTTTCTAATGAAAAGCCATTTTTTTCTTATAAAACCCCAAAGTGGTTCTGTTTTTAATACGGATTTCAGAGCAGAAACAACCACGCCACTGTTTGCTTTTCCTAAAAATCTCACCTCTTCACCCCACAAGTTTATTGCCGTTCCTATAGACAGCCAGAACGTGCAGTTGCCCTTCGAACAGTAAAATAAATTTGGGTGCTGGATAGTCAACAAAATCAACAAATATGACCCTGAAAGTAATTAAATGAGGAGGGTTTGGAGCTCTCTCCTGACTGTTTCTTGCAGAGGATCCAAAGCCCTGGTAAGGAATACAGAACTATATGAAAATGACTAAGAAAAAAGAGAATGATGAAAGTTCAGTGAGCACCAAATGAAAGCAAAATGAAAACTGGATGTCACCAAGACAGAAAAATGTCACCAAGACAGAAAAATGTCGCCATTTGAATTCAGGAGGAGCAAAGCACCAAGGTGGGAGATGAAAGAATAATGCAAATCCATGCAGGCAATTAAAAAGGTTCCCTCCATCCTGATTCCACACATACAGCCTTGATTTGCTGCACTAAGAATTCAGAGAACTAATCCCAGTAATGAAATCCAGACCTGAGACCCTGCAGAATAAACAAACAGTTCATCAAGGTAGAGCCAGCGTTTGCTGGGGCTCTTCTTTCAGAGTTCTGCTCCCTCTTTTCTCCATTAGTCACTAAAACTTCTGGTGCTGCATGTGAATCCTGGCCTGGCAGAGGTGACCTGTGGCTCTGAGGGATTTCTGCTCGTGCTGAAGGAAACCAGCAGGTTCCTGGTGCCCCTTGCTGAGCACGGGGGTGTTTGTGAGGTGTGGCAGGGCAGGAGGGGGAAGAACGTGCACTGCAGGCAAACAGAATTGCTGGAAAAGCAAATAAAAGTGGGTTTGGATTTTCCCTGGATGTGCCAGGAGGTTACAGAGATGCCTGGATCTGCATGGCCAAGCCAAGACGAGAGCAGCCACTGGTGCAGCCAACAACAAGCAATGTTTGGAGTCGAAGGAACACTCTTGGGTTCCAGCTGGAAAGGGAGGCCCAGCATTTTGTTGCACTCTTAAGCTATCAAAATGTTTATATCAATTGAAAACAGGCTCTTGGGGGAGAGTAAGAAAACAGGGATGAATTTTCAGGCTGAGACCTCAGATGCCAAATTGTAAAACCCTTGGCTGGGAGGTCTCGGGGCAGAAACAACTGCGCAGCATTAACTGCATAGCAGTGGTTCAAACAGGAGCCATCAGAATAAAGAGAGCACTTAGGAAAATTGTGAGGCATTTCTGTTGGGCTCCAGAGCAAGGTCAGAGCATGGGAGCAGCTTTGGGAGGGGAAAAACGCTGCTGGAGAGTAAAAAGAGCTGTGGATCAAGCCCCAATCCTGCAAAGCTTGTTCCCAGGAGCTGCTGTGGTGATAGGAACATCTGTGCAGAGGGAGGAGTCCTCTGAGCCCAGGCAGAGGCAGCAGAGAGAGATCCTGACGTGAGGCAGTGGCACTGAAATTAAGGGACAGTTTCCCCCACAATGGCACTGAAATTAGGGGACAGTTTCCGCCACAATAGCACTGAAATTAGGGGACAGCTTCCCCTGTGGTGAAACTAAAGCTCTCACATCTCCATGGCAGGAAGGACAGCAGATCCCTTTTTGTATTCTTAATTCACCTGAGCTATTTTAAAACTACAAGTCCCTAACCTAAGTATTAGACCTGTTTAGCTTTTTATAAATCTCTCTAAAAAGGGTTCTGTTTGTTCATTTTTCAGTATTGTTTGCTTGGCTTTTGGCCATGGAAATACAGTTCATCTGATGGGATTTAATGGATGGTTCCAGGATATCAGAAAAGCAGGAATTAATGGTGATCCTGATGCATGAGTGGCAGCAGTGCCAACATTTGGGTGCAATTCCAGCCCAATTCCCATCGTTTTCCTCTTGAGCACCGACAGATTTTCCCCTGCTCTGCCTGAACACCCACGGCAGCGACGGGGACGGAGCAGCCTGGCACAAGTCTGAGTTAACAATGCTGAGCATGACCTGTTTACTGTTTGGAAATGAGTAATTCTCCGCATGATTCATCTCGTTGTCTTTGTTGTTCCTCAGAGCAGCCATAGAGGGATTTTAGCCGTGGTATTTTATTGCTGCAGACAACAGGGGAACTTTCTCTTTTCCCCGGTTCCCAGACAAATGTGGGAGGTTGGGAAGGAGGCACAGAGAAAGAAGGAAAATTTGTCATTTCTCCTTGGAATTCTCCAGTTCTGAACTTGGTTAGAGTCCTCCATGTGTCCTGTAGGGGCTTCAACCCCCTTGGCACAATCTCTTAAGTGGGTGAGATGCAGCGGGGGCTGAACACAGCCACGATTCCAACCTCTCCAGCCCTTCCCTGGTGTCTTCTTCACCAGTGGAACAAGATCCTTCACAGCACATCCAAACTGGATCTTGAGCATCCAAGCTGGAAGCAGCAGTTCAAGCTCTTTGACATTCCCACTTTGCATGAAGGGTGCAAGAGAACTGTTACTATTTTATCATGTGCCTCCCTGTGCTGACACACAAGCCCATGGTGGCTGAAAGGGAAAATAATTCAGGTGCAGAAGGCAATGAAAGGCTCATGTTGGAACCTGCCATTCGCAGACTCCTGCAAAATGCTGATTTATCTGTTCCACTGATGATTCCCTAAATGAATGTTTATCGGTGCAGACCTGAATCCTGAGCATTTGGAGAGCTCTAACACGCAAATCTTTCCCCTTCTCATTAAGCCCGGCTGTAGCTGGGAGGTTTGGGATCTGCAGGCTCTGCTGACCCTCCAGGACAGCCACAGGAAGAGGGAGGAAAGGAAATCCAAATATAAAATCAGCTTGATGTCCTTGTCTCCCTCATCAAGAGAGTCGTGTTCCTCCCCCTTCTGTCCTCACCCAACTCAGGGCACCTTGGTGAGCCCTCCGTGCCAAGGATTAACCCAAAATTGAAAGTTTTTCGATTTAAAATGAGAACAGGATCAAATCTGCAGCTTCAGCTCTGCTGTTTTCTTACAGAAATGCTCACCCCACTCCCAGGCATGATTCAGCACAAGACAGAAAGGTGCTTTCAGTCACAAAAGTCCTCGACTGCCTCATTCTTGTTCCAAATCCCAGTGAGGCTCCCCCAGGAGCTCACAGCTGTGGGATCCCTCCCGCACTGCCCTCTCTGATCCCATTCCAGGCCAGGACGGGCAGCCAGTGTCCCACAGCCTGCAGTGGGAGCTTTCAGAGAAGGCAGGAAGGATCCAGAGCCATCCCAAAACAAACCCATTTCCCCACAAATTCCATCTATCTCCTGCAGATCCGGGGGGAACATGCAAGGTGCTGAGATTTGGGGCCACTCTACACAGTTAAACCTATTTTGCTGTGCCATGAGCTGCTCTTCCCAAAGCAGAGCCCAGCTGGCAGCATCTTGAACCCCTGGGAAGTTTTTGGGGGCAAAGCTTGGAGCAGGTGGATTCCCCCCAGCCATTCCCAGGGATTCACTGTGCACACGCTCCCAGCCCCTCTTTCTTCTCCTGAAGTGCTTTCATCTCTCCTGGTTTTAAAGAAACCAGGGCTGGCCCCACCCTGCTGTACAACTGCAGGGCTATTTACCACTTGGAGAGGAAATCCCATGTCACAACCCCTTGGAGCACAAGGAATAATGTCCGGAATTCCTTTATCTGTGACCAGGCCTGGCTCACAGGCTCTTTCCTGTCACTTAAGTGTACACAAATATATTCTTTTCTTTTGTCAAGGCAGTGGGCCCAGATTTTAATGATGGTTTATTAAAAAAGAAAAGGCTTTGGCAAGGCTCAAGAACAAACGTTCTCTGACTTGGGGACCTTTTGTTCTTCAAGGTGAAAAGTGACTATAAAGAATAAGGAAAATTGAGTCACTGGTCCTTGCCCTCCATAGTAAATTTGACCTCCACTGTTTTCACAGTGCCTAAAATTGGTGTCCTGGGCTAATCAGGGGAGCTGAAGTGATAACCCTCTCTGCAGGGCTGCTGTGCAAGACGATTTCTTTGGAAGTGATCAGAATGACCCTTTGGGCACTGCGGCTTTTGTAACCCTCAGCTCCAAGGTTTCTGTCGGTGCCCTCACGCCAAACTTTGCCCAGCTAAAGGTTGTTCTTATCCATAGCAGGAGACGGAGTGAGAGCTGCTGCTGGACACAATTCCGAGGGCAGCGCTGCCCTGGATGAGAGGATGGGAAGCAGTGGGATGCAGCGTGTGCTGAGGTGCCTCCCTGCACGGGGATCCAAAGCTCCAGCCACTCCCTGCACTGTGGAAAAGAGGATCAGGGACTCCAGGAATACCTGAGCCATCCTCCCAGGGCACCTCTGTGCTGGCAGGATGGGCTGGAATCCCTCAGGGATACCTGCCAGCACCCCAGGCAGTGCTGGGGCCATTCCCTCCTTCCAGGCCACAGGACAATGCAGGGACCACCAGCTCCAGGCCAGAGGGGAGGGAAATCTCCAGCAGGAAACCCCTGGGAGCAAGGAAGTTGCAATATTGGCACCAGCGTTCTGAGGGAGGCGGGGGGAGCAGGCAGGAGGAGGAATCTTTCCAGGAAAAGAACATTTGCATCAGATACTTCCAGAAATAAAACATCACCGTGTCAGAGAAACGTTCTGAACGCTGGCAGCTCTGCCCTGCTTTGCCCCACCACTCTTTCAAATCCTTCTCAAAAAAGTGATGATCCTTCAGTCTGGAGCCCCCTCAAGCAAAAAGAAGTGCAAGTGCCAACGGGGAGCAGCCCCAAGTGATCCCTGGCACCCTCTTGGCACTGCTGGTGATGTTGGGAAGCTGCAGCCTTGTTGCAGGACAAATCCCTCAGCAGCTGGAGTTCACTGGCTCTTTATTTCTATTCCTGCAGCACACAGGCAGTGCCAGATGTGCTGTCCCCATTCTTGTGCATCGTGTTTGATGGCTCCCGTCAGGACCAACCTTGGGCTGCATCCAGCAACGAAACAGTTTTCAGCAGAGAGAAATATTTGGGCAAGCCCGTGATTGGCAAGAACCTGTCCCTCCCTTTGCATCCCTCGCGGCTGAGCTGGAGGCAGCGGCTCGGAGCAGGGCACGGATGTTTTCTGCACGGGAGGAACGCGCTGTGCTCTCTCCGAGCCGTGCCGATGCCGCACATCTCCCGGAGGGGCACTCTGGCAAGGGGGAGCTCGCAGGGGCTGCGGGCTGAGCCTTCCCCCGGCGCTGTGTCCGAGCTCGCAGCTGCTCTTCTCCGCTCCGTCCCCGGGCGCGAAGGCAGCGATGGCAAACGCTGCCACCGACTCCGGCTGCAGGGGGATAAATCACACTGCTCTCCCGGCCTAGAGCCAGGTGTGGATGCGTGTGGAATGCGCTGGGTTTGGAGGATTGGGAGTTGTAAGTCTTGATTTTCCTTTGCTCTCTGCGGTGCGGCCCACATCCTTCAGTTTTAGCAGGTTTTGTCACATCCATAATTCCCAAATCGCAGCACAAAGGGGAGTTCAGGGATCCCACCAGATTTTCCCAAATAATTGTTGTAGTTGTTGGAATTTAACACCAAAGCCAGCACAAGGAAAAACAGGGATCTATTAAAAGCTGCCTGAAGTTCTCCCAGAGGAGGATCCGTTCTCCCCAAAGCAAACTCCTTTAGACAAAAAATCTCCTTCTCCAAAGAAAAAGAAAGATTTTTTTTATTACTGTCCGAAGAAAATTAAAAAATCAGTGAGGAGTTGAGAGCTACTTGTGCTTAGTATAACAAGGGATGGGCTTGTGGTGTTGGTCTGCAGGTGGTTGGGACAAAGAGTAAATCAAGGGATAATCTGCATTTTGTCCACAGAAAATCCATGGAAAGGACTCAGGGTGGCTTCTGGAGCAGCAGGAAGTGAGGGAGAAGATTTAAGACAACCCATTTATTACTCCAGGATCAATAATTCCTGTTGATCAACCAAACCAATCACCTTATTTCTCCTGCGTGCACAGAGCAGAAAGGATTCACGGTCGGACAGGGTGTGGAGAGGCTGGATCCACGGATTTTCCTTGCTTTCTTCACTTATTTCTCCACTTACTGAGTGGCCCACACTGAGTGAATGAACCCCCGGGCTTTGCTGCGAGGTGTCCTGAGCAGGGCCCCTCTCCCCTGCGCTGGGATCTCCCCAGTCCCCACAGCCCTGGCTGGCCCGTGCTGTCCCCCCGCACAGGGAGCTCTGCTGGGGCAGGGAGGATGGGCTGCCTCAGAAATCCTAAGGAAAACCCTCCTGTGAGAACCCAGTTCATGCAAATCAAGGTGAATTAGTCCCTTTCAGTTCCCTGCTCTGTCACTCTGCAGTTGGTGACAGTGATTTAAGGCCGCTTCACTCAGGACTTGGGGTTTTTTCACAGCTTTATTTGCCTGACCTGGGTTTTCCAGTCTGCCGCAACGAGGAGATGAAGCCGTGTGTGACAATCCATCCGGGCTGATGTTTGCTGGGATGGATCACGGATTTTCCTGCCCTGTGTCAAAGGGACTCCAGCAGGGACACCCCCAGCGCTGTCCCAGAAGGGGACACCCCTCCTGTAGGGACATTTCCCTCGAAATTGCTGCTATAATTTACTATAAACTCACTTCTTCACTGTGTTTTGAAGAGCTGGGGCTGCTGTGCCACACAAGGAGTTCTCAGTGTCGCAACCCCGTGGCTCTGACAGCACAACCCTGATTTTGGGTGCAGGTCCCACAGGGAGCTCACAACCTGACAGCGCTGAGATCGCTCATAGAGGCAGGCAAGCACCACAAACTCAGCCCAAAGTCCCCGAATCCGAGGTAGGGGAGGGTCAGAACCACCTCCCTGGTTTGTATCCTGCCTGATATCTGCTTTTGAACGAGGTCACGTGCGACTGTTATTCCCAGCAGAGTGTTGCCGTGTTGAAATGCGGAATTTTTCAGGAATTTTTCATTAACGTTGGCTCTGGCAGATAAAATATTGGCCATGCCAAAGACAACATGCTTGGGAATAGGCTGCTCTCGAGCAGGGAGACAGCGTCCCTGAGCACTGCAGCTCAGGCAGCACACGGATTGCCCCAGTGACAGAGACAGTAACAGCCCTGGAAGCTGGTAATGCCCAGGAATTTTGCTTTTCCTATGTGTTTTCACCTTCATTAAAAGGCCAGGATAGCATATTCCAGTGAACACTCGTTTGTGTTGTTCCCTTTTAAGAGAGAAATTGCTTGGTGAGAGATGAAGCAGTTGCAATTCTATCAAGGGATGCACAGATCAACTGTCTGACTTTTCATTGATTTGATCTTTTTCACATGAAAAGAGGAAAAAGACAGAATATTGTCATGTATAACCAGAGCAGTGGCTGAAGGAGCGCTGAGGGTTCAGGAGCCTGGCTGGGCTGGTTTCACAAACTTTGCTACAGGATGAGTGAGGAATTCCTGAATAAACCTGGATAAACCCATCCACGCCCTGGCACTAATCCCACCCTAACCCTCCACAGAGCCCAGGTCCAGCAGGACCCTCCTGGGCTCCTCTTTTCCTGTCCTCCCAAGATGTCTTTGTACCCACTGGACACAGAAATGTGTTCTTAAAGTAAATACCTAAAGTTCTGCTGCTTGGGAAAAACAAAACACTTTCCAAGGAGGAACAATGTCGCTTTTTTGTCTTTCTTCCCACCCTTCCTCACGACAAAGTATTAACAAATATTAACATAAGCATGAAAGCTTTGATACCGAGCTTTGAGGAGATCTGTAAATGTAAATCTGTTTGTGTGTGTGTGTGTTCTTCATCTCGTGTTTTCTGAGGGTGCAAATCCAAGGGGCTGTGCCCAAAAATGAGAAGATTTCTTGTGGATGTTGATACTTAAGCCTTGGCTGTGGGTTTGGGTAGGTGCAGCTGTTGTAGGGAAACGTCCGTGGCTGAGAAAGGGCAGCGCCAAAATGGCAACAACAACAACAACAACAACAACAATAATAATAATAATAGTAATAATAACAGTCTGCAAGGGGCAAGGAGGAATTGGGCTGCATTTTGAGGCCTGGCTGGATGCTGCTCAGCTGCAGCTCTCTGCTCCTCCCCAAAAGTTTGCAGATTCCAGAACAAGTGAGCTCCTAGAGAGGGGGATTTCTCCTTTGGATTCTCAACTTCAGTAAATCCAATATTCCCTTGCTGCCTGCAATCACCTTATTTCTCCTGCTGACAGCAGCAAGGGGCTGTAGGTGTGTGAGGGCTGCCTTCCTCCAAGGAGGAGGGGAAACTCCTCCTGAGCTCCTGGCAAGCCCTGGTCGCACTCCAGGCTCATTAAGCAGCTCTCCAAGAGGCATCTCCAATGTGGATGTGCACGGGGGAGAGGAGAACAAACCCTCAGCCTGGAATCCTCTCACTGGAACAGCCTCTCAGCAGGAGAATCCGTCAGATCAGGGCTGGAAATTAGCTTTGCAAATTCCTCCGTGCCAGAAGACGCAGTTGGAATGAAAAGCAAGAGGGTTCTTGGGATGTGGCTGCAGCTGGAGTGACTCTGCACCAGGGCAGGTGGGTGTGGATGCCTCGGGTATTTCACTGTTCAGGAGCTGAGGGAGGTACCACAGTAGAAGCAATTCAAGAAAAAAACACAGCCTTGCAAGCCCTGAGCATCCCTGCAGGGATTTCTGCCAGTTCAGGCCAAGCCTAGCACAGCACCCAGTCCCAGCCCTCGGACCCTGAAATGCCTCCATGGCCTCGCAGCTCCAGGTGGGTTTTTCTCCAGATGGGAGTGAAAGATGAAGCAAATCTATTGCAGCTCCTGAGCTGCTTTGGCTCTTCCAAGCATTGATGGCTGATCCCTCCAGGGAGGAAGGGAAGGACCAATCTCCCTGATTTACAGAAGAGCAGAGGCACAAAGGCAGGAAAAACCTGTGCTGCAGGGAGGAATGCAGGGCCAAGGTGGACTGGAGGAGTGAGGGGCACCTGCAAACTTCAGTGCAGGGCCTGACAAAGCACCCACACTGACCAGTGCAGGGAGCAGCGCTGGGACCACACCAGCCTTTCCCTTCCAGGGATCCTGGGTGTTCCTCCATCCCACCCTGCTGCAGCCCCTGTGCTGGAGAGTCACTGCTGCCCAAGGGAGCTCCCCTGGCTGCTTGTCAAAGGGCAGGGGACAAAGGTGAGTCCCTTAAACCTCACCTGAGCTCCCTGTTGTTTGGAGCAGAGCCCCAGCCCAGTAGAGACAAACCCCACAGACCTGGCCTGGTGCCCTCTGTTCCCAGTGCTCCCATTCCAGAGCATCCCTCAGTGCTCCATCACACCTGCCCAAAGCATTTCCACGTCGGGCCTCTGCCTACCTCCTCAGGAACTGTTTGGACAACGCTCCCAGGGGTGCACAGGGTGGGATTGTTGGGGTGTCCTGTGCAGGGACAGGGGCTGGACTGGATGATCCTTGTGGGTCCCTTCCAACTCGGGATATTCTGTGATTCTGGGATTCTGTGGTTCTGGGATTCTGTGATTTTGTTGTTCTGTGATTGATTCTGTGGTTCTGTGATTCTCTGATTCTGTGATTTTGTTGTTCTTTTGTTCTGTAGTTCTGTGGTTCTGGGGTTGATTCTGTGATTCTGGGATTCTGTGGTTCTGTGATTTTGTTGTTCTGTGATTCTCTGATTCTGTGATTTTGTTGTTCTGTGGTTCTGTGGTTCTGTAGTTCTGTGGTTCTGTGGTTCTCTGATTCTGTGGTTCTGTGGTTCAGAGAGGCTGCCTGTCACCCAGAATGGCTAACAAGGCAGCAGCTCAAGGCAGAGGAAGACATCAAACCAAATGATGCCTGAACTCCTGCTCCTAAGAATGCGAAGGAAGTGCAGCCCAAAGGAGCTGTGCGAGCACAGAAAGTTAATGTATGCTCGTTGTATGTCTGCCCGTTGTCCAGGGGAACTCTCGTTTCCTCTGGGGATCTGTAATGAATGGACCTATAAGGGAATGTTGTGGTGGCAGCAATTTCTCTTTTCCTACCATTTAACTCAGAACAATATGGAACCAAAACAACGAGGCAGCCTTTCAAAGGCTGGCAGTACAATGCACCCTATAGGACATCAACCATTAAACTGACGAGCACGAGGGAGACCTTTGCCCTGTGGATGCTGAAAATTCCTCTCAGTTCCTTTATCCTGAGAATTCCTTTATCACACCCACTGCAGAGCATCAGAGTTGAGATACTCCACTCACATCCCACCACGCCCAAGTGTCGCTGTCCTGCTTTCACTACCAGCACAGGGCAAGGCTAGAACTGAGATAAGCAAGAGAATTTAAAACAGGAAAGATGACTAAAGGATTTGGGCTGCTCTGGGCTCTCCTCTCTCTCTCTCTCAGTCTGGTTAGCTTAGATCTAAATTGAATGAGACTTCTGGTGACACCAGATATATTGGTCAGCCTGGGAATTAAAGAATCAGCCCAAAAAAACTGCTCTGCAAGGCTTCAGCTTCATGATTGATCCAGGTGAAGTGTTTATCCTGAACCACAGCAGCGATGGCACCAAAGATATATCAGTATTATCTATCATTGCTATTCCAAGGAGGCAAAATGAATCCTTGGAAAGAGTTCACACTCCCTCAGAAGTGTCCAGACCCTGTAAGAGTAATCCCAGAGTCATGGGACAAAGGCTTTGGTGTTTCCCTCATGCAGAGGGTGCAGGGGTGGACCCTGGATTAAAGATTACACTTGGCACAGGTAGGCAGAGAGGGAGAAGCTCCAAGCTGCACTGCTCAGTGCCAGACAACAAATCCAGGTTGTATTTCAAAGTCTACATTAATTTTAAAGTACAAAGATATTGTACAGTGGAAGGGCAAATGGCCTCGAACAGTGGCTGTGCCAGCAATCCTCCAGGGAAATCAAAACCTGCTCAGCTTCAGATTTCCACTAATCTCACTCTGAGCACAGAATTTTCATCTCTACTGCCCTCATTTTCTCCTGAGTGCAGGACAGATTTGGCAAATGAAAAGTGAGATTTATATCCAGACAAAATTCCTTTCCTCTTCTTTTGTCCTTCTGCCAGAAACTCACCAGAAAGCCAAAGATTCTGTCCTGGAGAAGGTTAAAGCAAGCTGGGGACATATTCTTGGGATGGGAGAAGGAAAACCTTTCTCTAGGGAGCATCAGCCTGTTCCTGTAGACTTGTGGGATGCCGTGGTGCCTGTTTGGGGAGCCTGCCCTGCTGATACCGTGCACCAGCTCTGCCAACCCACACAGAACATCAGGAAATCAGGCTGGCAATTTATTTTTAAGAGCAATATAACCACCATAGTTATGCACCAAGTTCAAGAGAGAGCAAACCTCAGTCACCAGAAGGGGTCCATGACTTCATGATTTATTGAATGAAATCAATAATGGCATTTCACCAGGTGGGTCTGAGTATTGCTTTTCACATACAAAGTAGACAACAATAAAAAGGGCAGAGTGAAGGATTTATACAAGAGATCAGAAGAGATAAAACAGATCAGAACAATCCCATAGGAATAATAGGGGGAAATCAGCCATGTGTACAATGACAGAATTCCTGATGGGAACTGTTTGGAGCTGGATGGGGGAGCCCCTGACAAGCCCTGCTCAGCAGCCTCCTGTTTTCCTGAATCCCCTTTCCCAGATGGTCCCTCCCTGCCAGGAGTTGGGCCATGCTGGGTCTGTCGTTTCACCTGCACTTCTCTCATCAGAGCAGGGCTGATATTGCCCAAACTCACCCAGAAAACTGAGCTCGTCTATTTGTCTGGCTGGGAAAGCCAGGAGAAACCATTCCAGGTGTGGAAACACCACAGCAATTCTAAACTGGTAAATTCATCATGGTTTATCTCCCTATTGATGGATCAGGGGGTTAAGCAATAAAACTGCTCACAGGATCATCAGTGGCTTCATGGGAACACCTGGCCTTACTTTCCCAGAGAGCCACGGTGCCGTTATCCTTGGAAGAGTCCCCCTTGGGTGGGTGATGGGCTGGGAGAACCAGAGTGAGATGGGCCAAGAGCAGGGAGCTCCCAGGCAGAGGAGGCTGTGCCCCAGGCAGTCCCTCCCTGCCATGCTGATGTAGGATTTTAGGGATTAATCACTCTCGCTGGGAACTCCTATGGGCCAAACCCTTTCGCTCTGTCCTTACTCAACAGAAAATCTGCCCAGACTAAAGGGAAGCTGTTTAAAGCATGGGAGTCTCCAGGAGCCTGAGCAGAACAGATTTGTGCAGCCAAAATCAATGTGAGGGGAGCGCCCGGGAAGAGCAGGAGGGGTTCTTGTGCTGCCTCGCACAACTGGGGGCTGCTGCAGGCTCAGCCACACTCTGGCTTCCCCTCACCACTGGAAAAGAAGCAGGTTGTTTTCCTTTCTCACAGTGAAGCAAATCAGGATTTTCCAGCAAGGTCTCTACCTTTATAAAGCGTGCGGCGAGGGAGCAGCTTTCGCTCAGCCCTTTTTCCCCTCAGACTCCACCACAAATTGCGTAAACAGCCAGAATAAAATAAATGCTCTCAGCCATACAATGGGCAATTCAAAGACAGGCTATTGTCTTCAGCCAAGCACAGCCTTAAACCTGTGTGAGCGAGAGGCAAAGCTTGTCCCGAGTGCGTGGACATGAAAATAATCCAGACATCATCCATTCTCAGAGAAAAAATGTGGCAGGCCAAAAGGTTAGCTGATTCTCTCTGCTTCACACCGTGTAATAGCTTAAATTGTGTTTTAAAGGTCCTCAGGCTGACATCATTGTTTACATTATTTGAATCATGCTTTAATTGTAGCAAACCCCTTCCAAGCAGCCGAGCTCACTGTGAAGCTCAGCCCTGCTGTGTCATGCAGAGAGAGCTGACACCACTTCCTTGCCTCGTCCACATCCACAAAGAGAGCTGGGAAAAGAGATCTTGCCTCAGAAGCAGAGCTGGGAAAAGCATTTCTCCCCACACCTGTGCTCTGCGTTATTGTTTCTTCTGATACTCCTCATGGGTTAGGAAGCAAAGCAGTGGAAGCTCCTGCCATCCTTCCCCTTAGCAAGGCAGCATTAATTGAGGGGTGAAGCAGCAGTGGGGACCCTTCCCTAAGTAAAGCTGGGATGTCCCAGTGACCCAGTGGGGCACCTGTGGGATTTATTTTTCTGTAAGGAAAGGCAGAGAGACCTTGAGTTTTGCAGCAGAAAATCCCCAGAGCTTCACTTCCCTCCTTCCAGCCCCAGGCACGCGCGCCTCCCTGCTCCGAAGGGCTCTGGGCAAGCTCTTCCAGCAGCCTTTTCCTGCTCCTGGAATCAGGATTGCCCACACCACGGGCTTCCAAGTGCTACCGTGTGGATGTGTGTGATGGCTCCTGCGGGAGCTGCTCCTGGCAGCTGCAAGAGTGAGTGGGGAAGCAGAGGGGAAATCACATTTTACAGCTCTTGGGGGACACTCTGTAGGAGGTGTCTGCACATTAAAGGTCTGAAACGCCGGCCCCTGCACTACCCAGCCCAAAAACTGGGGAAATCCAGGCTCAGGATGAGCTTTCAGGATGATCCCTGTTGCTACAAAGGGCCGAAGTGGGCCCTTCTGAGTAGCTGTGGGGGAACTGAGGAGGGGATTCTGGGCGGCCCCACACTCATATCCCCACTGCAGCTTCTGGGCACTGGCAGGAAATTGCTTTAGCTCCTAAATGAGCGTATTCAGGCCTGATTTCAGTTAATGAGCTCTGGATTAAGAGCAAACAGGATGAATGGCTCACAGCTCAGCTGTTTCTGTGTGTGTGTGGAGTATCCCTGTGAGCAATCCCGTGTTCCTCATGGCTGTGGAGGAATGGGCAAAGTAGCCCCGTGGTGGTTGGTGCTTTTCCTGCAAGCTGACCCCGGTGTATCCGTGAGGAAGAATTCCAGGTGAGCCATTTCTGAGCTGTGGGCTCTAAGGAAGCAAACGTTTTGGCCGAGGTGGTTTAGATTCGTGGCGGTTTTGTAAAAATGGAACAGGTAATGACTAGGTCAGGCTTCCTTGACCCTCAAATCAAGAACAATCCCAGCAGGGCTGAAAACTCCCCTCTCCACTTCCTTGGCAATCACGTTCCCACAGTTCAGAAAAACACAGGAAGATCTAAGGAAACCTATGTGGAAATGCAGAAGACAAAGGCAAGTGATCTGAAAATAGAAGGCTGGTCCATATATTTCCTTTACATTCTGGGCCTCACTTTGGCTTTTGGCTGAATTTTGAAGCCTGGGGGGCCATGTGCTTTTGCCATTCCCTGTAGGGCACAAAGGAAAAGTGGCTTTTTCAGACTTCCATCATTTGCAGGGTTAGATGAGGTTCTTTCCTTGTTGCTCAGTCAAAGACTTGGAGCTAAAACTTTCCTGCTTAGAGCCACAACAAAATCCCTGGACAGTGGTCCCACACACCCCATATATGAGATGTGACCCCTCCTGCATTTCCAGATATGGGGGGCACCTGCAGAAATTATTTCTTGTAAAAATTCAGTGCAGCAGGAACACGAAGAGCTGGCAGAAAACAAGAGATTCAGCTGCAGGTCTCGAGCAGTTGGTTTTTTCAGAAATCTCTGCACCAGAAAAAATTCTAAAGGCAAAATTCATTTTGGGACAGAGAAGAGAGACTGTGCAGACCCCTGGTGTGGAAGGGCTGGGAAATTCCTCTTGGCTTCTCCTAATGTAAAAATTCGAGGAATCCTGAGCCCTGAGGGGAGTTTAGGAGACATCCAGGAAAGGGGGGGAGAGAGGAGAGGGATGTAGGATGTAGTGGGGACAAAAAAGTATGTGCTGCAAAGACAGACTAATCCGAGGACTTGGGGGTGAGGGTATTGGAGTGACTCATGAAGATGTCCACAGACTTACTCACTATCCATCATAAACACCCATTTTTAAATTCCCTGCTTCCATTCCCACAGCCTTTGGAATCGTGTCCAGCACTCGGCAGTGAGGAATTTGCAGAAAATGGGGACCCATCAGCTTTGCTCATCACAGCCTCACTGGATCCCGCTGATCCTGATCCTTCCTCCTTACCCACTCGAGGAAGCGGTTCCTGGCCGAGCCTCTGAGGTCACAGCTCGTGCAGAAACCTTGATTCCCATGATTTGTGCGAATCCTGCCTTGCTCCTGACGACTGCGAGCTCTGCTGCTGGAGCCCTGCTCCCCGGGGCAAGCCTCATGCAGGCACTTCTATTAAATGCCATTTCCAGATAACAGCCTTGCCTGGTGGATTTTGGCAGCTTCTACTCTATTCTCTGTGGCCTTAGAAAGAAAAATTAAAGAAGTGCCTAATGGGGAGCTCGGTTCTCAGTTACACACACTTCATCCAGCTTTTTTTGGGCAGCCAGTTGTCCTGGGGGTTGTGACTGAGGACAGTGGGACGCTCTTCCCGAAGGAGGAATGGGAATGTCCTGATGGGCACTCAGAGCCTTCACATCCTGTCAGTCACAGAGCTGCTGTCTGAGGGAAAGCACTGGGGACACATTTATTTCATCCCTAGCTGTTGTTTAGATACTCCAATATCCCTTAATTACTTCCACTCCTAATTCCCATTCCAGTGACATCAGGCTGGTTCGGAGAAAAAAGGAAAGGTGGATCAGAGGAAATACCAGAGTGAGCGTGTGAAGCTCAGTGGGGCTGTGCTTCAGTGCCCTCCTCGTGCTCACTTTGGAAGTCCAACGCTGCCTCCTGGAAATTTCCTGTGTAGCTCTAAAAAGTGCAGGTGGCTGCTGCTGCCCCCAGAACTCCCCTGCAATGTGAACTGAGAGCACCTGTCCTTGTTCTTGGGGATCGAGTGACCCCTCCAGCATCACACCTTGCAAATGGCTCTGGAAGCAACAGATGGATCTCATCCCTCAATAAATATGGGATAGAGCAGGTTTTCACCCTCCTCCAAACTGTGCTGATGATTTGGGAGACAAAGCTCCAAAAAGCACAGATCACCTCTCCTGGCTGTACCTGAGGAATCTCCTTTTGGGCTTAGAAACCTTTTGCTCGTGTGCATAAAGTTCTTAACTACAGAAATATTCTGCATTCAGCCCAATTTGAGATATTAATTCGAAGTGCTGTAGGTTGAGTTATCACTTTGTACAAATAATTTGTCATAAATTGAACAATCCAGGGAATGTGTGAAAGGGCAGAAATGACCCAAGTGGACCCCGTTGCTCTTACTCAGAGCAGACAACGCACACAAATAAATCTTTTGTACAAGTTTTAGAGAAAATATTGCAAGTTCTTACACCAGAAGCCTTCAACAAACAATCTGCTTGGTTTTCTCAGTGTCCTTTAGGGTGTGATGCTGTGTTTTAGAAGTTCAGGGAGTACTCAGAAATACTTTACATTTTTTGCCCTGCCTTAAATGGCTGAATTGGTATAAAGAGATTTCCAGTTGGTTTCGAATGCGGCAGCTTCAGCAGGAGGCTCATATATCAGCAGCCAAAAAAGGCTGCTCTGCTTTTTATAACGTTTTCCCACAGTAAAGCAAACGTTTGGGAATAACATCAATTAAGAGGCACGTTTTTGGGGAAAGCAACCCCTCAGTGCCTCTGCCTTGGCACAGCCACACTCATCCTGCTGGACACTGTGACCATCCTGGCCAGAAAACCGGGAGGAATCCGAGCTCCTGAAGCTTTTATCTGCTGATACGTGGTTTAATTGAAATCTCCATGTTAACAAGCTCCGTTGCCCATCCAGGATATTCAATTTGTAGAAGACATTGTAAAATTAAACAACAACAAAAAAATCAATTTCGAACGCACTTTAATTCCAAAGCCATCGGCAGGACCTCGTTTTTGTTCTTCAATCTTTAATAATTTCCAGTGTTAAATCACTGAAATGGCTGAGTTTATTCCATTACCTGAAAACTTACTTGGATTGCTCAGATATTAAAAACCTTCTGGTGATCATGTCAGCGGGTAAAAGGTACTGAATTTTTGGTGCACGATTTAAGGTGTAAGAATTTCTTCGCAGATTGTTTTTCCAAAGGCTGATTATGAACCATCCCACCCCACACCTAAAACCTGTGCCAGCTGTTGGCATCTGCACCATCATTACCACATCAAAGGTTCTGAGCAGGAAGACCCCAACCAGTGCTCCGAGGAGCTGAGAAGAAGCTGAGCAATGAGCGAAAGGAAAGTGAAAATTTGATGATACTCATGGAACTAAATAAGGAAATTTAAAGATGAATTTAAAGCTGTATGTTGGAGTAAGGTGGGCAATCATTGGGATGATGTTTGTATGGTCTCTTCCCCCCTGCTGTAAGCACCAAATAAGTCAGGAGTTCTCCAAAGGGGACCTGGATAAGTGCAATGGCCAGAATTCCATCAAGTTCATTGCTGGAGATGAACTTGGAGGGAAAAGTGGCTGAGGAGTCGATACCTCGGTACCGAGCAGCTTTCACAGTTGTAGGGCTTTCCTTCTCTCTGCATTGGAGATGGAATTGTTTGGATTGGACTCAGAGTCAGCCTCCTCAGCACAGCTCTGCCTGACTCCGGCCACAAAGATCCCAGGGAAGGTTTAACCTACAGCCGAAGGATAAATCTGGGCTTTGGGGGGTGGAGCAGAGCTCCACTGAGCTCAGGGCTGGAGAGGAGCTTTGGGGGTCAGGTGGTGAGGAGTTAATTCCCCAATAACACCGGTGCTATCCCCAGTCCTCAGCCTTCCTGGTGCTGTCTCCCTTTGGCTCCCAGGCTGATGAGGGCACCCAGGGGCTGTGCTGATGTGTTCTCTGTTCCTAACGATGAACCAAGCTCCTGACACCCACAGCGCTGCTTCCCCTCATCAGCCTCTGCCTGCGGGGACAGGGATGTTCCTGCCTTCCTCCCTCTGTCACAGGATGCAGACTTTGCCTTCTCTCGGCCTCCTCTGTGCCTGGCACCGATGGCAAAAGGAATCTGGACCAAATTCCGGGGCTATCAGGGCCAACATGTTTAGGAAAGGAACCTGGTGAGTGAGGAGCCGAGCTGCCCTGAAATGTGGGCAGCATCTCCAGCCAGGCTTTTCCCCCAGCTCCTCAGTCCCGAAGTCCCTGTGCTCCCCTTCATCCTGGAGCCTCAGGAACACTTGGGCACACCAGGTTTTCTCCCACCTCTCAATCCCTTGTTATTATCCCTGTCTAATCCACGAAAGCCTGTGGTGATTTATGCCTCTGTGAAATCCACACTGGATTTCGGGCAACTTTTCCAGACTGTGCAGAGGTTAAAACTCCCAAAGCGTGCAGCTGGCTGCTGCTGCACGTGTCAGCCAGCTGGAGCACATCTCGGGAACCCTCCCAGGGCTGCTCCAGGTGCAGCTCAACGTGTGGGCACTGCTGGCTGAGCTGGCACAGCACTGATTCCCTGGGGACACCACGGACCCTGAGGATTCCTGCTGCAGGGGCTCCTTGCCACCTGCCAGGTTTGCTGCTTCTGCTTTTCCTGGAAAAGCTGGACAAGCCCTTCGGAGCACAACCTCAGGCTTAGCTCTTTATTCTGCAGGTGACCGTGGGGAGGATGTGAAATTCCCCAGGGCTTGTGCCTGCCAATCAGTCCCTTTCTGCAGAAGGAATACATTAAATCCCTGAATGAATCCAAGAAAATCAAGGACTCCACAGTGTTTCCAGAAGCTATCCTCTTAACTCTGAAAAGATTATAATATGCTGAAGAACAACAGCCTCGTGCTGTGCAATACATCCACTACCCAAAAATACTCAAAAGTCCTTTCTGTCAGAAGGAATTCCCCAATAAACAACAGCCCATCTCCCTTACACAATTTGCAGCGTCATGAATGAATAGCTCAGTAATCCAGCAAAATCCTCATGCTTAATGAGATAATGAAAAGTCATACGGCAGATGGAAAAGCTCTCCCAAATCTCATTAACCTGCCTCTTGGCTTTTCTGATAGCAGCGAAAATTGGGAATAAATCGAGGGGGACAGGGAGTTTGCTGCAAAGGAAAATGAGTTTTGGAGGGCAGCAATCTAACCTGGCACCTGGGCCGAGAAGGGGAAGGCAGCAGAGTAGCACAATGTGAATAAAAATTGAAATATCAAAGAATCAGAATTGGAATATCAAAGAGAATTGGGGTTTGCCCGTGATGTCTGTGCCCACAGCTCCAACAGGAGCCCCAGGACAGCAGGACAGCCCAGGCACTCCCAGACAGCTCCTCCTTTTAAAGCCTCAGCTCTGCCTCAAGTGATCAAATACAACCAGAAACCCTCCCACATCGAGGAAAAAAAGCCACAAATTGGTGAACACTCACAACTCGCTATTTTTAACCAAGTGGCCAAACCTCGAGGGGAAACACCCATTAAAATCTGACCTTCACGTGCGACGCCTACAAGGAGGTTTATTTTTTTTACCTTTATTTCCAAAGATCAGTTTTAACGAAGGTGCAAAGCCTGAGGCGTCGCCTGGGGTTTGGGGACAGAGCGGTGGCACCTGCCCGCTGGCACCGGGGCTCTCGGGTGGGTGACACCTCACCGGGCCGGCGGAGGAGCACAAAAAGCGTCAAAAAGCGCCAAAAAGCATCACCGAGCGCTCTCCTGAGGCCCCCCGAGGGACGGCACGGCTCCGGGGCAGCGACCCGCGGCTCGTCCCCCCTCTGCCACCCCCGGGACACGGGCGGCTCTTACCGTGCAGCAGCAGCAGCCCCTGAAGGGCACAGACGGCCAGGAGGGCGCTCGGCCGGGGCAGCATCCCGGGGCCGGTCCTGGTGCGCGTCCCGAGGCAGCCGAGTCCGCCGGACGGGTTTTCCTTCGCAGCGAGAAGTTTGGGAAAGCCGGAGCGGGGAGGGAGCGAAGGACAAGGCGCGCAGGAGTTCCCACTTGTTGATTCCAGTTAAATTGTTCTTTCCATTCACTGCTTCATCCTTGGGCTGCGGGTTGTGTTCGCCTTGCTGTCTCCCCGAGGTTCTCAGTTTTTCCTTCACCCCCTTTCCGCAATCACCTGAATCCCTTCTTTCCCCCTTTTCTCCAGTCCCCGGGGTGTTTGAGGGGAGCGCTGCTCTGCCTCAGGAGCCTCCCCAGCCCGCCTGGCTGGCGCAGAGTCGCTCGAAGGGTTAAAAAGCAAAGCGAAAACACCAGAAAAAGTTTGGCAAAAAGTTTCCGGCGCTCGGCTCGCAGCAGCCCGGAGTTGGGGATAAGGTGGCTGAGCCGCAAAACCTCCAAGATTTATTTCTCCAGGGAGGCGCAGGTGCCGCGGGGATCGGCAGGAAGGACAAATGTCGGTGTCCCAGCAGGGCAGGACGGGGGGAGATGCCCCGTGCCCACCTGGCTCTACCTGCCCGGGGGCACCGCGCAGCGCCCGGCGCGGGCAGCGGGCGGGCAGCGGGGCTGGGGCATGGCCGGAGCCCGCCTGGCTCTGCTCTCTGCTCTCCCCCACCCCTCCGCCTTGGCTGGGCTTTCGCAGGGAAGTTTGATGCGAGCCCGAGATTCTTTATAGGGACAGGAAAAAAAAAAAAAAAAAAGGAGGAAGGAGAGACGTCACCAGCCGAGGCAAGGGGACTTCACTCTCTCTCTCTCGCTCCCTGTCATTTCACAGAGCTCCTGGATTTCCTGTTGCTGCTGCCTGAGATGGGGCAAAGAAGTGAATTCCCGCTGCTTGCCAGCATCGCCTGGTCCTGCAAAGCCGGAGTTCGGGAGCATCAGGTGGCAGCACCTTCCCCGAGTCCCGGCCCCGCTGCTCACTGGGCAGAGGTGGCATCTCCCTCCGGCCCCGGGACACCGGGAAGGGAGCACAGGGGACACCACCTGAGGAACAGGCTGTCTCTCTTGCAGGAGCCACTCTCTGTGCCCCCCTTCCCCCGTTATTTAGCAGTTTGGGCTCTCTTTCTGCTGCTCCCTGTGTCCTGCTCACAGCAAAAATCCCTTGTTTGGACAGGATGTTGCAGGGAACCCCAATGATGTTGTTATTTATATTGCACGGCTGCCACCCTGATCCCTCACGGGGTTCTCACCTGGGCATTGTCTCCAGGCTCTCGGGTGTAGACAGGTCCACCCACACATGGAGGCTTCCAGCCCGTCCCTGTGCCTTAGCTCTTGCCGTGCCAGGCAGGATTGCAGCAGGGATGAGCATTCCAGCCCTGTGGATGTTCCCCTTTTCCCTCCACCCTGGGAGATCACAGTCCTGCCCTGGCTCGGGGCTGCTCCTCCAGCCACAGGTGCCTCAGCTGTGAGGGTCACAAACCGGTGACAGCTGGCCCAGGAGATGTCCCAGAGCATGGCAGGGACACTTCTGGAAGCACAGCCAGCACTGAGGTGACCAGGAGTGAGCTGCTCTGTGCTGTTTCGATGCACACATCAGATATGTGGCTTTTAATGTAAAAGCACTGATAACGAGGGAGTGGTGGAAGCTCCACAGCTGTCCCCACAGACTGTCCTTCCCAATAATGCCAATAATCCCAGTCCCAACTGGTGAGGCGCTGGGGACACTGATGTCAAAGGACCTCCAGAGCCTTACAGTAAAGCACTGTCAGTCCCTGTGGCTCAGCGATGGGGTTGGTTTGCAGTTTTTTGTTCCTCTTGCTCAGTTTGTTTGCAAAAGAAGAGACAGAGCCAGCAGGTGCCTCAGACAGACCTTTCCCTGGATGGAGATCAGGGGGTTTGGTGACACTGAACTGCGCTCAGGGCCTTTGCACGCCTCAGTTTAGCCCATAAATCCTTAATGCCCATAACAGATCTGAGTTCTACACTGCCATGCACTGCAGCAAAGGGACACACAGGTCCCGTTCTGAGAGTTACAAATGCAGAGGAAAAAGGGCACTTCAGAAGATCAGAATTGATACCTGGCATAGAAATGTCCCAAATTCAACAAGGAATTGAACGCAGACCTCAGATATTCCCGAGTTTATGAAAAGAAACCTCATTTTTCATGCACAGTGTTAAATCAAGAATGCTTTTCTCAACATGATCTTCATATAAATGCCCAGATCATTCTCAAGATGACAAATGCATTTTCTATGCCTAAAATTCATTTTTAGAACATACAACTTTCCCCAGATCTGGGTTACAGTAACGGAATCTGAAATAATTATGGATAAAAGACCAATCTCATAGGAACTTAACTGGAGAATCAAAACTCTAACATAATTATAGGACTGTAGTTTATTTGTAATTTATGGGGAAGTGTTTAAAAATTCGTTAGGGGTTACTTACCGGCTGGTAATAAATTGTGTTGTATTTGTGTAATGCCCCAGATAATCTTTTATCTGTTGATAAATGTAATTGATCTTTTAATTGAGATTAAACGCCTCTCATGTGTGGTTTCACAAGAAATTCAGTATTAGAACCTGGACAAGCAGTCCTGAGTTTATAATACTTTGTTTTCTCCCTCGTAATATGCAGAATAAAAGTTGTAAGAGGGGCACATTTTGTTCCTGAGCACCTTCCTGCTCCTGGAGCAACCTGTTAGAGCTTTTCCAAAGGAAAGCAGACTTCCCTGGCACAGCAGCCTGTTCTGCTCACAGAGATGGGAAAAGCCATTTGCTAAGTGGGCTAGAACCTCTCCCTAATAACCCAGCTCATTTTTCCATGACAGATACTCCATCCGAGGAACTCAGAGCTCTTTACCAATATTAACAAATATCAGCCTCACCACACTCAGGGGAGCTGAAGCAGGGCTAGGAAAGGTCATTTCCCTTCCTAATGAGGCGCTCTGAGCTTTGCAAAGGCACCCAGCAGTTGCAGCAGTGTGACCATAAGTAAATAAAAATAATCACATCATGAAGAAGTGACGGTGGCTGTGTCTGTGTCCCAGACAGCTGGGATGGAAAGCAGTAACCTGCAGGAATTTGGCTGGAATCTGGGTATGGAATATGCTCCATGTTTTTTGTAGGACCAAGGCAGGGGAGTCTGTGAGACCTGACTGAGCCCAGGACATGCCTGGCCACCCCCTGGAATATCTCCCCTCCTTTCTGGCACTGGCCTGGCAGAGGATTACATGTGTCACGTTAATCCCTTCTGCCAGCTTGGCAGGGAACAATTCCAGAGCTGGAAACCTTTCCCTTCCCCTCGCTCCTCTGTTGGTGCTCATCTGTGGAAGGGGACAGAGGGAATGGCTGTGGATCAGGGCAGGGTCTGGAATTGCATCCTGTGCTGGTTTTAGCCTTAAAGGTAAAATGTCTCTAGCCCAGATGGAGTTGCCCAAATCTGGGCTGGTTCCCAGGCTCCCTGCTCAGAGACAGCAGAGTCAGAGTCAGGCTCTCCTGACTCAGCCCTGTTTCACAAACATTCTGCCAGGTGCCTCTTTGCCTCCCTCAGCAACAGACGGAAGAGACAAATTTAGCCATAATCCCGAATTTTAGCTGGGTAATTCTGCCCCGTGTGTTCAGGTGGATGCACCGTGATGCCTTTGCTGTCAGCTCCACACAGGGAATCCTGGCAGAGGCCGTTCTGCAGGGTGGAGTTGCTCTGCAAAGGGGCTCCAAAGCAGCAGGAGAGAGCTGGAACCCCCAGCCATGGCTGAGCTGGTGTGGCTTCCCAGAGCTGAGCTTTGCTATGGAAAGAGGAGCAAGGAGAAGGCAACAAGGGACTGAAAGTCATTTTTTTCGTGCTGGTGATCTTGGTTGCAATGCCTGTGGCCCAGGGTGGTGCCTGCCTTCAGGGCCAGGGAGTTGGCACACCCCCAGATTTCCACTGCGGCGCGCTGCATCCCCATCCGCATCCCCTTCCTGGATGGACAGTGTCCCGTGTCCCACAGATTCAAGCCCCTGCAAGAGGTGGTGGAAGGAGGGAGGGCATTGCCGAGGTGCCTTGCAGTCCTCTGCATTATTCTGGGATAAAACCCTCCCTGTCCCCTGGACTCTGCTAGAATTTATTTGATGCAGAGGCTGCCTTGGAGGCATTTCTGGCCTCCAGGACAGGCAAGGTGCTGGCTACACGCAGGATGTGGTCCCTGAGCCATAAACAGAAGCAAAGCCATCAGTTCCCGGGGCACACAGTCCACCCCAGCCCCACATCCCTCGCGGGGGCAGCAGCACTGCCAACGCTGCTGCCTTAATCCCGAGGAAAGCTGCAGAGCTGGGCGTGCCTCTCCCCACAACCCAGGCAGGCTGCCTTCCCTGCACACACATCCTCCAGCCCCCTGGGGATGGAAATCCAAGTTAACATTGTCAGTCTGTGGGCAAACAGGGTGGGGAGCTTTTAGATGAAAACATTTTTCCCTGGAAAATGGCATGTTATCAAAACAGAAACCTTCCGTGGGAGCGCTCTGGTGGGAGAAACGTCTGCTAGGGATGGACTTCCAGGGAAAGAAAGCACCATCCCAGCCTTGCCTGCAACTGGGCCATGTCCGGTGTGTGCAGGGCCTGGTTTCAAGTCATGAGCCTGATTCGGGTCAGGAAACTGTATTTTCACATCTTGCCAAAGTCCTCAACAAGTCCACTGGCCGTGCTCTGGCTGTTTCAGCCAGCTCCTTGCAGACATGTTTGCTTACTTACTCCTTTGTTTAGAAAAAGGGAAAAAAAAAGCCTCAAGAAAACCCCATTTGGCTCAAGCACAGAATGGGAACAAAATGTTTCTCTAGCTGGGAAAAACATTTCCTGCCCAGCTTTGTTCAGGCACACAGCAGCACTCAGGCCATGGGATCACGGGAGGTGTGGGACCAGCAGGGCCATGGGCACGCTCTTGGTGTGCTCTGCGGGGTGGCAGCGCCACAGGGAGGGACAGGGAGCACACACGGCCACTGACAGAGCCTACCTGCACCTCTCTGCTTTATACAAGAAGGGAAAATGAAAAAAAAAAGGGTTTAATGCATCATTGAAAGCCATAAAGCAAAGCTGGAAGAGGCCTGTCAGCCACTTCTAACAGCAATGACAAAGCGAAAGTATCGGTGAAGGAATATACTGCAAGAAATTTTGGTTTTGTATAAAAACTGTCCAGAATGAGGGGTTTTCCTCTGGTGTCACTTTTTCTCCATCCCTGCCTGGCATCCTGGCAGGCTCCTCCTGCCCTGTGCAGCTGAGGTTTGTCCCTGCTGCATCCGTGGCCACCCAGCCCCAGCCCCAGTCCCAGCCCGTCCTGCTGCTCTTCCCTCAATCAGCCTGACTGCAAAGCTCCTCAAACACACGCTCAGCCAGCAGAGGAAAGCAGGACATTTCCTCCTGATGCTGGAAACACGGGAGATTAAAGGATGAAGAACACTCACCTCCCGTCCCATGGCTGAAGGAGCTGGAGTGTTCCTTTAAAATTCAGCATGGGGGATGTTCCACCTCTTTGTGTTTCCTCTCTGAGGTTGTTTTGGAGCATCTCCTTGTAGCTGTTTGACTCGAATCCTTTATTTCTGAGCCTGCCTGGGGAGATCCTTACAGCTTATAAATATAATGTAGGCCTCGGGCCCGCGCAGCTCTGAGGGAGAATTAACTGGTTTGGAGCAGCAGCCAGAATTCAGAGCCAAGAGAACAAAACAAGAGCAATGGTAAGGAAAATAAATAGCCATCAACAAAAGGAGACAGGCACAGGGTTTGATCCCTGCTTTGTTCTGCCAGAGTCTGTGGCAGGAAGACAAAGATATCCACCTAATGGGGAAGAAATTCCTGAGCCAGGTTTCATCCACACACAGCATTTCAGGTGAGGAAAATATTCCAGCCCTTTGAGGCACCTTCATCCAGACCTCCTCCCCGCACTGACCTTCCTCAGTCAGAGGCCAGATTTCATGTGCAGGGTTTTCCTTTGCCAGAGTATGCACTTCAAAGTGTGAGAAAAAATGGGTTCCAGCCAGCGACCAAGAATGCTCGTTTTATTTATTTTAGTTTGGATTCTAATTCCCTTCTTACTCTTTCTCTCTCTGTGGGGATAAAGCAGGATTTTCCTACTACTCAGATGGAGAATGAGAAGCGTGGTTTGTGTCCTGGTGCTCTGCAGACGTTCCCTTTCCACTGGAGGTTCCTGCTCACGTCTCCAAGGCACCACCCCAGCAAGAACTGATTCAAAAAATGGGAGTGGAGGGAGGGAAGCCTTAGAGGGAGGAAGAGCACAGATAGGCCTTGACAGTGGCAAGGCAGGAAAACCATGAGTGGTTTGCATGAATCCAACTCCATCCGTGTCAGCCCCAGAAGTGTTGGGTTAATTCAGCCAACAGCACAAGGCTGGAGTCCTGTGCTGTGAACTCTTTAATTCGGCACCAGAGCAGCACCAGGTTATCACTCAGCTCTTACCAGTGCTTGGTCTGAAGGGGCTTAAAAGCAAATGTTATAAATGCTGCACTCCTTCCTGCCCCTCCGCCCGCTGCCTAATCCAAACTGGGGGGAGGTTTGGATCAGCTTTCCTGGCTGTTTCCTCAGCCCCTGGTGACTGCAGGAACCACAGAGCAGCCTCTGGGGCAGGGTGAGATGTTCCCTCCGGCACTGCCCTGCAAGGCCGGTGGGGAGAGGCCAGTTCAGCCCCACATGTGCCAGTCCCCGTGCAGCAGAGCTGCCCAGCCCAGCTGGAGAGCGGCTGCAGGTCCGGCAGGGATGGGAGTGTCATCCACCACTGATCACGGCACTGTTGTTTCTCCCCGCTGCAGATGCCACAGGAACAGGCCCAGCACCGCTCTCGCTGGGCTGCCACGGCTCTGTCAGATTCCACAAGTAAATGTTCCTTGTCTCCATAGGGCGAGCACTGGGATCGTCCCTGGTTTATACACTGGCTCCAAAGTAAACCAGCACGAGCTCCATGACTCAGTGCAGCCCAGCCTGCGAGGCAAAAATAGCAGGCTGGTGTGCTGAGATGATGGGGAGAATCAAAGGGACACTGTCTCCCAAAACTAAAATGGCTGCAAATGAGCTCTCAGCCAGCGCAGCGCCAAAAGAAATGTTTCTTCCATGGACTTATTTATTTTCGAGATCTGAAAGGAAGCAGTTGCTGAGGACAAGTGGACATTGTGCTGAAGGTTTGAGAAATGAGACATGGTGGCACAAAGACACTGATAGTGGAGCTGCCATCACTGATCTGCATTGTCCACGCCAAGAGGGACTGAATAAAAGCTTGAACTGAAGCCAGTGGAAGTGAATAGGAGGGAATGGGGAGATTCCCACTGCCCTTAATGAGGTTTGGCTCTGAACCTACATGAAGAAACATAACTAGCAGTGAATAAACTGGATTCTAAAAATCCTTTCACCTTTGACAGGACAGGCTGGAATTAGTAAAGTGACAGAGGGAATCTGTTTACGATGCAGTTTTTTTTCCAAAGGTGGCTGTGTCCCACATGGAATAGAAAGGCTGAGCTGTGAGTGTTGTCCTTGCATGGGTCAGCAGCAGCTGCAGCCACCAGGCTGCAACCTCGAAGCAGAAATCCCAAACACGTCCTGGCTCCACCACCTTTTCCAGCCTCCTTTGTCCCCCTCCCACCAAGGCCAGCCTGGAGTGGAGGTGTCACCCTGGAAAGAGCAGCTGTGAACAGCCCTGGATATAAACTGAAAGTGCTTCAGGAAAATAAGCACCTGTCTCAAGGCTGTGGTGTGTTCTTCTCTCGCTGGAAGGACTTGGTGCAGCTCTAGGGCACAGCAAAAACAAGATGTTGGCACAGTTAATTGGAAAATTTAGGAAGGAGATGCAAGGAGAGCTTCCAGGAGGATAGCAGGGTTCATTTATCTGGCCAGTTCCTGCTCACCCCAGGGGTTGGGTGTTGAAGGAAGGCAGAAGTATTTCATATTTGTTCCTCGTCTATGCTTGAATAGAATCCAATCTTAGGAGACCATGATGGCTTTTGCAGGCAGGCAGAGCTGGATGTGAGAGCCTTTCTCAGCAAGGTCACCCAGTGAGTCAGTGAAGGCCAGGAATAGCGCTCAGGACCAGCCTGGTGTGGAGCTGGAGACAACAGGCCCTCCTTTGTCCCCCAGGAGTCCCAGTCCGGCCAGGGAGCCCTGCTCAGGCCCTTGTTGCAGCACACTCTGTCCATGAATTCCAGAGATAAAGCACACATCTCTTGGATGCTCTTTCCCAAGAAAAAAGCTGATGAGACCTCGCCATGCTCAGCGACTGCATTCTGCTGCTTGGCCTGTAAACAAAGTCGGATATGCTCTTCCCATTTCTTCCCCTTCCCCAAGTTTCTCCCTCAGCAGTCTCTTAAACTCAGTGGGATGTCAGACATGGGATGGGAGGAACCGTCTCCCTGTCAGGGCATTCTGGTTCAGTGGGGGGGTTCAAACTGCTGCTCCTCCAGAGCTCACCTGTGTGTTCCTGGGAAAGCCACTCGGTCTCCGTGTCCTGTTCCTCGTCTGCACAGCTGGGTTCCTTGGGATGGATCCGTGTTCCTGTAGGAGCTGTGCTCCTGTAGGAGCTGTGCTCCAGGCCTGCAGTGACACAGCCCCTGAGAGCTGAGGTTACCCTGAGCAAGGAGTCTCAGCCTGGCAGCATCCCAGATTTGCTGGCAAGGTGGGAGTGTGCTCTGGGGTTAAGCAGGAGAAGGATGTCACTGCAGCCTCCCATGGCGCCCTGGCGTGGGGGTGAGCCCGACTGGTCCTGGCAAGCTGAACTGGAGCTGCAGCCCAGTAAAACCTGTATCCATGGCTGGGGAACCTGCTTGCTGCTGCCCATGGTGGTCAGTAACAGGTGAAGCTCACAGTGAAAACAACGCTGCTCCTCTTTTCTTAAACTCTGTGTTCTCTGCAGGCCAGGCACCTGCCTGGTCACCAGCATTTAAAGGACAAACAGTGATTTTTGAAAAGCCTTGGTATCCCTAACAATGCCACAAGGCTCTTCTGTACAGAGGTTCTTTGTCTTCTGGGAGTCAGGAAGAATGAAAATGCTGCAGGGATTTCCTACTCTGGATGACAGAGGTGGGAATAGCAAGGACTTTCAGTAGGGAAACAAGGATTTAAAAATCAGCGAGGTGGACTCTGAGGACTGGCTTGTGCATTTCTCATCCCTGCCTCCCTCCCTTATCGCCTCCTTGTCCAAGCATTTGTCTCGGTCTCTCCGCTGCTGTGTTTGGCAGTGAGGGTGGAGATCCACCTTTGTCGCTGCGTGTAAGGCTGTACTTCCTTCAGATAAGGGTTACATTCACAGCCTGCTTTAAAAACGAAACCACACCATGAAACTGCTGCTTCATCTCTGTTCTCTGAGCTCTAACTCCTCGAGCCAGGCTTGCTGCATTTCTCCTGGCGGTGCTGAGTCCACGCTGGCTGCTGGAGGGATTTTCTGCAGCTAAAGGCGCATTTGCTCCGGTGCTGTGTGTCTCTCGTTACTCAGAGGTTTGTGGCAGCAGTGAGTAGGTCACAGAAAACTTTCTCTTCTTCTCCAGAGTCTGGGGACATCCTCAGATTTATTGCCTCTTGCTCTGGCTTCATCCAAGGTGGGAGTGCTTGGCGTGAAAGTGCAGCCTCAGCCTTTTTCGGGAGGGGCCCAAAGGAGATCTCCACTGGGACTGCTCTGGGTTTGCCTCAGTCCACGCTCAGATTTCAAAAAAAAAAAGGACCAAAGCTCTGAAAAAAGTCGGGAAGGAGGGGAGGACTTGCATTTCTCTGTGTCCACACGGTGTGTCACCCTTACTCTATGCCGCAGTGCTCTCGTTTACCATCCCTACAGGATCAGGCGCGACTTTTAGAGGAGCAAACTTGCCCGGGTTGCTCGCGGTCCATGAAGCGGCACTGTGCAGGTGAGATTTCCCTGGGGCCACGCTCAGCCTGCAGGAGGATTGAACTGGCAGCTTCTTTTGAGGCAGCCCTGGGGAACGAGCCACCGAGGACTCCTGCCAGCACCCGTGGGTTGATGGGGCCAAGAACTGCCTCTTCCTTCCCAGCATTATCCCAGAGCACTGAGGAAACCAGTTGTCCTTCGAGTCTTTCCTTCAGGAAAGCTTCCTATTTCCACCTGCTGGGGCCAACAGCCGGGAACTGCAACGCTGGCAGAGCCTCTGCAGGGAGGTTTGACTGCTGCTCTCACTTCTGGTGGGAAATATCCCTCCACTTTCCTTGGTGAAGGTGATAACAACTCATGTGGAAAAGGCAAGGTGCTGGATCAGAAAATTGCCACGTGTCTCCTTTCCAAGGAGACAGATAATTATCGGGGGTGTGCAGTTGTGGGGGTGCACCTCAGCACATCTGTGTTCCCCACCTGTGCTGGATTTATTGCCCCGGGGTTTTTGTTGCTCTGTCAGAGGCAATATTTGTTTGTTCTGCAGGGTTTTGTTGCTCTATCAGAGGCACACTGAAGTGCTCCCACCACCTTTGTGGGACTATTTCAGGAGTAAGGGACTCTTCAAAATGCATCAAGGTAGCAGAACCTGGCAGATGGAGGCTGACACAGAGATGTAACAAAGAGCATTTCACGAGGTAATTTCTGCCAGTTTTATCTGCTGTATTCAAATTTGATGGGCACGAAAGCACCAAGGTTCTGTATAAAAATCTAACACCGTTTTATAGAAATTGTTTAAAAACTATAAGCATTTTCTGTGTTTTCTATTAGTGCAGATTGGCACAATCAGAAGTTGTGCTGCTGTACACGCCTGTGCCATAAAATTGAATAACAGAGGAGTTGTCTGTCATTGGCTGCTGGAGTGTGGTCCCAAATTGTTGTCACAGCCCTGCAGAATTCCATTCTCTCTCATTTCCCTTCTTTCAACTGACCTGTGCAACTTTTCACCCCAATGGCAGCGGTTTTAGGGTCCCTCCATGCTCTGAAGCTCAGCCCGAGGTGCCTCAGAGCTCAGTTAAAGAGAAAGAGGGTGTTTATCTCTTTCTCGTGCTTTTAAACACTCTCAAGACGAGCATGTAAAGTCTCCCACAGGTAAATCCCAGCCACAGACCGTGGTATGAGCCCACAATTCTGACATGGAAATCACGATGGACATCTGAGAGTGCACCTGACTGGGCTTTCACTCTCATCAGAGTGAAAAAACCCCTCAGGTTTTATGCTGGCCACTGTTACCAAGGGCTGTCTTGCCCTCTATTCCTGCGTGCTATGACAGTCAGAAGCAATGCTACAGATGATGAGATCATTTCTCTCCTCAGCCGCCCGTGGTCTTTGGCCACGCGTTGTCCCTGATGCGACAGAGGCCCCAAGAGCCATTATATAGGAAACTCCAGGGAAAATGGGAAAGCTGCTTATTTTTCTTGGCATCCGAATGGTTGTTCTGGCCAGGCGGAGTCCAGTTTTGTGTGTGTTTATGTCACACTTTATTATTTGCATGGCCAGCCCTGGTAGGGGTTTCAGGGGCTGGTGGTTTTGTCATTTGTACAGCCCTCGCTCTCTCTGCCTTTGCTGCTCTCCGCTGCAGTTGTGGCTGTTTCCTTTTTTATGGCCACTTCCTCCTGAGGGAGCAGTAATTTATGGTCAGAGGTTAACCTCATTTGCTGAAGTATCCAGCTCCTATGCCAATAGATCTATAAAAATGGAGAGTGGGGATGAAAAGATGGGAAATAAAAAACCAGATATTCTTCCAGTGACACACGGAGCCATCCTGGTGGAGACACGGAAACAAAGGAATTCCTGCCATGGCTGAGATCGGGACCAAACCCAGTGTTCTGCCTTTGTGGGTGCATCTGCTCCCTGAGCCAAATGTGCAGTGATGGACACCTTGGGGCAGAACATTCCCAGGTTTTTATGGAGTTCTGTGCAACCCTGGGCCCTCCCCTGGTGTGAACAGACCTGCCAAACTCCTGACTGGGAGGTGATTTTGGGATAACATCGTTCCACGGATTAGCTGGGCGTAAAGATGCTTCTTTCCTTTCCTTTGCACAGCGATGGTGAGCGGCTGCAACTCCAACTTCCACGTTAGGATGGCTTCAGCAGGAGCTGGAGAAATGTGCAGCATCACAGGAGGGGAAGGACAGGGCTGGGTGTGTGTTCCAGACCTGGAGTGTCCCAGATTTGTGTGGGGAGCTCACACCAGTGTGAGAGCTGAGCTGACTCCAGGGGTTGGTGATTCTGGCTCTTGGAATGACCCGGATGTGCCAGGTGCTGATGGGTTTTGGGTTTGTTTTGAGGTAGATTCCAGCTTTTGTACGTCCATGTGTCTGTGTGTTGCTTGCAAGCAACAAGAGCTGGGAAATGGGATTACTTTTCCTTCCAAAATGTACCAGAACTTTATCACTGACGTGGAAGGAGGAAACGGAATAAACACTGAATTCCTCGAGCTGGGACAGCAGCCACAGACTTTCTGGCCTTCCTCACAACGAGGTTTTGGGCTGTTGTGCACAGTGCTCTGTCTCCTGGTTGCAAGAGGGACTTCTCCAAAGCATGTCCTCTGTGCAGGGTCTGGAGGTGGACTGAGACCCCTTAGTACTGCACCAGCCATAGGACTGGGCCTGCAAAACTGCACATCTCTTGATCTCTTTAATCCCTCATGGAGATCTCTTTGATCCCTCATGGAGAGCTGTCTGATCCCTCATGGAGAGCTGTTTCCTCCTGTCCATTGTCACTGTCTATCCTCTAATGTCTTCTGGTGGTTCCCCAGTAGCCCCAAGAGCACGTGATCACCATCCCTGGTGCTGTTTATTGATGAACAGATCAATTCCTGGAATTAACGATGGCTCAGGTGCATTAAACCATCAGAAGGCATGTGAGCAGAGCTGGAATAATCCAGCTCCTTTGCAGAATTTTGGACTTGGATTTCTCACTTCTCTGGGTGGGGGTTACTGGGACAAGCTCTTGGCTCCCAGCCACGGGTGGGTGTCCTGTGTGTCTCAGCCAGGCCTGGCCTCAGCTCCCATGGAGGTGATGGAGCCACTGCTGTTCCCTTGATGCCTGATTTTTGGATTTGGAATCGACGATCCTGTTAGCACTTGCTGCCCTGAGCAGCTCCTCAGCCTTGGCTGGGAGCTGGCTGGCTCTGCAGTGCATAAATCACTCAGCGTGCTCCTAATTCTGTCCCCCAGAAAAGGGCTCCATGTGAGCAGGCAATGCTTTCAGGCTGCAGGAGTCACGTTTGGCTAAGATGGGTTGGCAGCTTCCCTGAGACTGGAAGAAAATATTTAAATATAATAACGAGCACTATAAAGCCTGGCTTTAAATAAACGTTAGGCTTTGACACCAACTGGAAGAAGCCAAATTTCCAGCTGCCCGGGAATGTCATCTGAGGTGTTTGGCTCACTTCATCTCAACAATTTAAAAATCATTTGGGCTGAAAAAGCCCCAAAGTGCTGTCCATCAAAGGGATTTTGAAGATGGGTTAAGATTGTGCAGAAAAATCCTCTAAGGCTGCAGCCTAACCTGGGCTCTGCTCCGTGCTGCTGGAATCCCCTCACCCCAGCCCCGTCTCCATCCTGCTCCAAGCACTGCCCTGCCTCCAACAGGCTCTCCAGAACTTGTAACAGAGGGGTGGCACCAGACCCTGACCCCCAGCCCTGGGCAAAATGCCCATGACAAGCGTGTTTTGAGGTCAGTCCTGCCTGTGGTTGTGTTTTGGCAGGCCCTGTTTGGTGAGCTGCCCTGTGTTCCGTGTTTACTGATGGGAACAGGGTGGAGATGCTGCTGCTCACAGTGATTATAAATATATTCCACATCCTTCCAGCAACGGATAAAGCAACTCCCCTGGTTTGAACTGAGTGGCTCCAGGTCAGCTTTCGAAGCACCCAAGCTGCGTTGTCCATGGTCTGCAAGATTCCCTGGAGGCAGACAGAACATCCTGGAAAAAACCCCAAAGCCTAAACAAAACAGCCTCCAGTGAGCTAAATACAGGGATACACAGGAAAAGCTTTTAATCTTGGGCAGACAGTCATGATTGTCTTCCTCTCCCTGAAGAAACAAGGGAATCCTATAAAACATTTTACTGTCTGATGATGGGAGAGGGGAAGTGGGAGAGGAGGGAGCACCTTGTTGAAAGAATGAAATCCTGGGCTTGGATCTAGGACATTAACAGAGAACACACCTCCTGCTCACAGAATGAATAGGCACAACTCCTCCAGGAGGGTTGTAGATGAGCAGCATCAACGTTGCATTTAATTTTCTTTCCTCTGTCATGGGCAGTTGTTTTCCCCAGTATCGATAAACACTTTAATGCTGGGAGTCCCACCAGGAGAACAACGAACTGTATTAAAAATGTAAATCCCACTGAAATAAATGCACTGGGAAACACCAGGTCAGCTCTACAGAGACCAGAGGGGGAGATTTGGGGCTTGTGTCCATGTGGGAATTGTGCTCAGGTTATGTCTGGGGCATTCAGAAGATGTTGGGCTCTTTTTCCATATCTTAGGATCGGCTTTTCCCCCTGTGAAATGCCTCCAGAGCAGCTTCACCAAGTCTCTGTGCTCTCCTCTTCCCAGGGCTTGCAGTGAATATCTGTGTGGCTCTTGAATTTCAGGGTCTTGATGTGATCACACAACATTTAATTTCATTTCATATTCAGGGTAAAATCTGGATCTTGGGGTTGCCTCTCTCAGCTTCCTCCAGTTCCTACCAGCTCTTCCAGCTTCCTCCAGTTAGAAATTCCTGCCAGCTCTTCCAAGGGTGTTTTGTGCACACAAGTCAAGGTGTCATATCCAGATCCTGACCTTAATAGCACCCACACCTCCCTGAATGAATTTCCAGCAGCAAGAGCAATGCCTCATTCTAAGACAAAAGCAGGCAGATGTGGCTGAAGCTGAAGGGGAGCATTAAATGTTCCTTTTTTAGCAAGGCTGGGCATGATGGAGCAGCCAAGCACCCCATAAAGGGTGTGCATGTGAGCTCTGCTCTGATGTCCAAGAGCTGAATTCCACCCCATGTACCTCGAGACTGCTTTTTCGTCACCACCCGTCCCTCCTGAACAGCTTTATGCTGTAATAACTTCAGCTGTATGAGGAGAAGGAAAAAGAAGAAGCAGAATGAGACCTTGAGCCAGATCCTCACCTGAGGCAGCCTTCACGAGAGGAGCCAAACCTCCCCCAGAGCCTGTGTCTGTTTATCACCAGGGCAGGAGCTGTTACCAAGGTGTGAAAACCTCTACAAGCAGAGAGACAGGCAACTGCTTTTTTGTCAGCTCGATTACCTCTTCATCCTAAATACGTGTAGCATGCTCAGGACACTTCTCACGCTGGAATCTGAAGGCAGAGCATGAACCTTTGCAAGCTTCAGGAGGGATTTCAGCTTTCCCTTGATTTCCTATTTTACCTCTTGTTATGTGTTCCACGGCAGCGTGGCAGGAGCAACGCATCGTCCTTCTGCAAGGCCTTTTATTTAATGACTTCAAAATGCTTTGAAACCATTTGGCTTTATAATAAAAACTGGGTCAGTTCTGCCTTCCTCATTTTGGAGATGAGGACAAACAGGTAAAGAGGTTAAATGGTTTGCCCTGCAGAAAGGAAATGGATGTATAGCACAGTTTGGAGGAGGGCTTAAAACTTTTGGCTCTGTTACCTCTGTGCTCACCACAGGAATGAATTTCCTCCTTCTCTGACCGTTCCTTCCTCTGTGATCACTGGCAGTGAGGCTGCCAGCCAGAAAACTGCAATTAAAGGGATCCCAAAGAAGATCAGCAGCCCAAAGCTGAGTGTTATCTCTGCAACAAACTGGAGGGAGGATTTAGGGGAGCTTTTAGAAGAGAACGGGACTGGCTCACGTGTGTCCAGCTGGTGAAGCAACTGCAAAAGGTGTCAGGGCCTCCCAAAGCAGCCTCGGCCCTGCTGCCAACAGCCCAGCCCAGCCCCTGGGAACGTGGGGCAGAGCTGCAGCAAGACACCAAATCACAGGGGATTTACCCCATCAAATGCATGTAGGAAACTGCACAGCCAGTGATGAAAGCTGGCTGGCCAGCACACCTCCTAGGGGCTCCTCCTCTCCATTTCTGCTTCTTTTCACGGCTCGTCACACCCTGAGCGTGGAACTCACTGGGAAGAACGTTGCTCTTGAGCATCTCTTAGTGCAGGGTCTCCAGAAATGAAGAGGGTGTGGGAGTCCTTGGAGCCAAAGAGATGAGGGATCAAGGAGCTGTTTAAGCAATGGACTGGAACATTCCTGCTCGAGCAGGGCCCACGAGGGGCACAGGGCTGGAAGAGCCAGCACGGCCGGTGGAAAACATGGACAGTCCCTTCTGATTCACCTGAAATACGGCAGGAGCTGGGAGCAGCTGCAGGAATGATCTTTCCAGACAGAAATTGATTTTCCCAAGATTGCCAGGAGAGAAGAAGAGTGCCTGGGATTAAGAGAGCACAGACAAAAGGTGGTGTTTGCTTCCCCCCCTCCAAGTGGACAAAACATCAGGAACTTTGACACCGAAGGGCCTCACTGTGTGAAAAGTAATTTTCAGTGAACCTGCAGCTTGTCTTCCTGCAGGCTGAAGGACAGAAATAAGGATTCTTTTCCCAGTGCCAGTTTGCCTGCTGTTCTTGCTGTGGTGCCAGCACGGCTGGGCTGGGCCAGGAGCCGGATCAGGGCCTGCCCAGCAGCTCGGGGTGGATTCATTTCCCAATTTTCACTCCCTAAATGCACCCTGCACTCCTCTGGAGCTTTGCTTTGGGCCAGATAATGATCACTTAAGGGTAATAACAATGTTTGTTTAAAACTACTGCATCTCAAACAGCAGCCAAAAAAAAAATAGATGATATCTTTAAATTCCAATCTAGACAAAATTATTGAATTTGAATTAGCTCAATATGTGTCAACAACACAGAGCTCGTTGCTTCTTCCATGCTTTTCTTGTTCCCAGGGATGAGACAGAGGAGACAGAGGGGATTTTTGGGGTGGGATGATCAATGAGCAGCAATTTATGCTGGGAGGGAGCTCAGGCCTAGAGGGCTCAACCTCCCCTCAGGCCCGGCCCAGTTCCAGCTGAAATATAATCATGGCTTTTATAAAAAATTGGCAATTAGCCAAAATCTGTCCCTGCACATCACCTGTTTGTTAAATATTTTCTCCCTCCTTTTTGTGAACAAACAAGAATTTTTTTCCTGGTTCAAAGTGTGGAGGGAGATGTGGGGAGAGGAGCATGGAGAGGAGGAGGGAACCAGGAAATGTGTGGAGAGAAGAGAGAGAAGGTGGAAGGCCACCAACATACAAGTTATTACCAGGGCTCAGGATGTGTTATTTTACTTGCAATAACCAAAGACACCAGCTAATAAAGGAAAATTATATTTTTTAAGGCAGATGAAAGGTAGTCAAGGAAACACAATCTCTTCCCTTCTCTCCTGTCTAGCCTCAGGAAAAACACATCTCTGCTACTGATGGCATCATGATAAAATCGTAGTTTAGGAATATCTCTACCTCTGCTCGTAGATTATTAAAATGATGAGAACTGTTCCCACTTGTGTGGCAATTTCCATCCCTGTGCCTCTGTTAACAGAGCATCCCTGCCCGCCAGGGCCAGCCTTGTCTGGGGGAATTGGGTGCTCAAGGATCACAGGTTTCATTTAACAGCGGAGAAAATGATCTGAAGAATGATCTGGGAATAAATTGCCATGTCCGTGCTGCTTTCAGAGGGGAAAAGGGCATTTGTGCTGAGATTTGAGTGCTCAGATCTCAGAGAGGAGGGTGAGGATAGAAACAGGAGCCTGGTGTGGGCCTTCTCCAGCCTTGGTGCTCCTTTTCCTGGCAGTGATGTGGGGTGGACCTGGCATTCCACGTGGGGGATGTGGCTACAGCCAAGAGCTGCCAGCAAAGCACTGCCCACCCCCCTGTGCACAGGCTCTGGGCATGGATTTAGGATCTAGGGATGAGTTGAAGATCCAGGGATGTATTTAAGATCCAGGGATGAATTGAAGCTCTATCTCACCTTTGTTTCACCACCCAGCATTTCCCCTGTTCCTCATGGCTGGATGACTCCCTGGGCAGGGATTTTTTGTTAGGCTCGTGCCTTACACTCAGCTCTGGCTTGTCAGGGAAAATGCCCCTTTTGGGTGGCTGACAGTCCCAAAACACCTCGGGATTGCCTTGGGGAAGGAGAGGGAGGTCCCGAGCAGCGTGGTGTGGGAACTGACTGCAGGTCACGTTTGAAGGGAAGTATCTCCAGTCCGGGGCTGATAAAGCTCCGCTGTGACGCTGCCAGTTTCCTCCAGGGGCTGCCAGCACGGCTCCGGCGGGGCTCCGAAGGAAACGGGGACCGGGTGGGGACTCGCCCAAGAAATGCATGAAATGTTTCACAGATGAGCTATGGAGGGTCCATGGGCAGCTGGTGATGCCGTGATGGTTTTTTGCCTTTTCTTTTAAACCGCTTTATACCTTTTTACAACTTCTGTATTCTTTAGTGCTTTTTTGCCGACATTCTTGGGCTTGTTTGTTAAGCTGGGAGACTCAACATCTTAGAAGCTTCGTAGTTAGGGATCAGAGTGCCCCAGACCCCAAGGTCCTCTCCAGAACACATTTTGTAAACTGAGATAGAACCATCCAGGGGAAGGTTCCTTGGGGAGGGGGGCTCACTCGAGCCTCTCATTGAGGAATTTATGATAGATATGCTAATTAGTAACACCTATAATGAGATACCAGATCTATCGTGGGTGTGCATTGCGGTGTGCATGGAGTTGCATTCGATCTGGGCGTGGTGCACCTAAGGATCCTTAAAATAAACACCAAGGTAAAATCCCTTTTTCCCTTCTAACCATGTCTGACTCTTGATTTTAAGACCAGGAAAAGGCATCAGTGGGGAGGGGAGGCTGCTGGCACTGCAGGGATAACGGGGCAGGGAGTGGGGGCAGAGCTCAGCTATAAAAGAGCTTCCTGAGCTCTTAAATAGGAACAGAAAGGTCATCACCACCCTGCCCCTGACGTGGGACTGCTCTTTGATGCCCCGGCAGCACCACCCTCCCCAGCAGCATCTCCTCCCTTGGCCAGAGCCACCAACAAGGCTGGAAATCCCGAGGGTTAAGGGCTGACAACGTGGTCAGATTTCCACTGATAACACACTCAGACAGCACCAGAGGCCTCGACGCAGCTTTGTAATTTTTTTGTGACATTCATTAACGATTTTCTCCACTTTGAAGAGCACCCAGCATTTCCACCCAGCCGATGGCGACAATAATGTGGGAACTCGGAGTGAGACAGCAACAGTGAGTAATTCTCAGGGCTAATTACTCACACTGGGCTCTCCAGCCAGAGTGGTTTCCATCCCAAGTGGTTCCCTGCACTTGCAGGAGCTGGCCAGGATGGTCCCTGCTCCTGTGCTGCAGGAGCTGGGGCTGTCACAGTGCCGGGGATTGATCACCTCCCTGTGCCTGACACAGAAATTGTCTGCTAGGGAGGACACACACCATTAGCAAACTGCTTTGAGCTCATCTTTTACTCCTCAGCACCTTCCCTGCTTTCTCCTAAGTGATGCTGGATATTCATAGTCCATCAGGTTGCCCCAAAAGTGACCCAGCCAGCAGGACACGGTGCATGGAGAGCAAGTTATCCACAGATCAGCTGTGAGACCCCTGAGAACTGAAGCCTTCTGTGCCTCAGGTTCCCCACCCCAAGGGGCAGAACCCCTGGAATTACCCTGGAAATGCTGCGGGGAAGCTGAGGTTTGCTGAGCACCTGGAGCAGAGTCGAGCAGCTGGTGAATAAATCCCAGAACCTTCCCGTGCTGGGTGGGTCCTCAAACCATCTGGTCCCACCTGCCAAGCAGGCCCTGCTCGAGAGGAGCACATCAGGCTGGAGGATTTGCTCTCTCAGAGTGAGAAATGTGGGACTGCTGGCCTGTCCCCCTGGCACTGTGGGGAAATGATCTCTCCCGAGGAGCTGAGGGGAGAGGGGGAGGAAAAATTGCAGTGTAAAAATGAGTTGCTGGAGGCAGGTCCCCAGCATTCTTCTTTGGTTCATTTTTCCAACTTAAATAAATGTGTAAAAAATGAGATAAATAGGGACTTTTTAAAAATTATTTTTTATATTTCAAGTGCTTACACGATAATCAAATCAGGCTTGGTCATGAGCCCTGTGACACTGAACGAATGACACAGAAATATCCCCAGTAACCAGGTGGGCGCTTTACAGGGAGGGTTTTAAATGAAATAGGGATTTTAATGAGGAATACACATATTTGCCCCATCCCTGGAAGGGTTCCAGAGCAGGTTGGGTGGGACTTTGAGCAGCTCAGTCCAGTGGCAGCTGCCCCTGACCTTGGCAGAGGTTCCAGGAGGGTCTGCTCCATGCTCTGGCCAGACACAGAGGTGGTGCTGGCTGGCCTGGAGTTCCCAGCTCTTCCTTTAAACACGGGGTTTATGTTTCCCCTTTTCCAGGCAGTGGGGACGTCACTGGATTGCCACAACTTCTTGGATATGATGGGAAGTGGCTTGGCCACTTCCTCCACCAGTTCCCTCTGGAGCCGTGGCTGCACCTCATCAGCCCCATGGATCTGTCACCTCCAGGTTCCTTGGATGTTCCAGCCTGAGCTTCTCCCTCCTTTCCCCAATCCCTGCCTTTGCCTTCTGGGAGTGGCTGGAGCACAGCCTGACCTCCTCTGCTGGGATTTGGTGCTCCTGAGCTTGGAGAAGCTGATCCTTGAATATCAGCCAGGCCCCTCTTCCCTCCAGGTTTTTATCCCATGGGATTGTCCCAGCAGATCCCTAAGGGGCCAAATCTGCTCTCCTGGAATCCGGGATAATGAGCTCACTGTGCTGCCCTGAGGATCTCAGCTCCACCAGTCCGTGGTCACTGCATTCCAAGCCAGAGTGGAATGGAAAATTGCTGAGATAAAAGATGGGTGAAATGGACTTTTCTGATGTGCCACGCAGAAATACACTGTATTTCATTAAATTATTCCTTCACTTCAAGGAACAACATTTAAGCTCGCTAAGATTAGGAATTTAAAAGACTTCAAGAGAGCTTCATTTCTCGGAAAGCACTTTCAGGGACATGGTGACATTTAATTTCTTCGCAAACTGCAAAGTGAAGCTACAAAATTGGCCACAATTAACATTTCCTTAAAACCTGCCTCCAGTTTTGCAGGGATTCAAACAATGCAATCTCAGTCAAAGGAATAATTTGCTCACTGACTTTGCCTCTTTATTTCTGCTCACAAAAGTTTCCTGAGCAGCTTCTAAACAGCTTCCAGTTTTCTGCAACACCCCCATTCTTTCCTGGGAGGTACCAGGTATTCATCAGATAAGTTTTATGAGTAATTCTCAGTCTTTCCTTGCTCAGTTCTATATTTAGATTTTCTGCTGCAGTGGCTAATCTTGAGGGGAGGCTTAGGTCACCCGTGACTGTTTCTATTCTCTGACTGAGTGCAAATACACAGAACTCTGAGCTCAGACTTCACTTCAAACGCCCTCTAATTTCTGCTCATCTCCTCGTCCTCTCCGGCACTGGGCAGAAATGAATTGAAAAGGAAAGTGTACAAATATTAATTGACCTCACTGGGGCAGATATTTGATGTACTACATGCCCAGTTCTAATTTTGAAAGCAGAGGATACAGAAAGCTGAAGTGACATTTAGAGGGGGTGGTTGGGAACTGCCTCTCAGCTTAGAACTTTGCTTTGCCACTGGAGATGTCCAGCTTAGATTGAAAATCCTTTTTTTTTTAGATACCCATATCTGCGTGAAATGAGCCGTGTTTGAAGTAAAAGAAAGACCCCAAAACTCTCAGACAGCATTTTGTTGAAGGAAGTTTCCTATCAGAAAAAACAATATCATTTTAGCAGACATGTTTCAGCCTCTGGTATCTATTTTTGCTCCCTGCAAATACATCCTGACCCTCGATGTTTTATCTGGGCTCAGCTCTACAATTTGGCTTAGATTTGCTCCCATTCCTCCTGTTTCAGCGTGGATCACACTGACAGGCACAAACATCCATTTAAATTCCAATGATCCCAGGTTAGACCCTCTGTGGCTCCTGAAGAGCCCCACTGCTGGGTCTCCATGCTGCTGCCTCCTCCATTCACAGCCAGATTTTAGGGGATAAACTCCACTTGAAACCGAGACATGGCAGCTCAGGAGGTTTCCTGCTCTTATTCAGGGCTCCACGTGGGAATGCCAGCTCCATTCCCACCGCCTGGAAATGTCAGGGGCTGTGTGTCTCCACAGGGGTTCTCTGAATCCTTGCTCCCTGTGCCTCAATTTAGATGCTGAACATTGCAGGCTGCGGCGTTCGATTCGAAAGTCAACAAATAACGAGCACTTAGGGTGCAGTTCTGCGCTGCTTCAGGAAAGAAATTCTCCTTTGAGCTGTGGAAAACAAAAGTGTTTGACAATTTTAGCTTGAATTCCGCACCTGAAGGGAGGATTTGGAGAAGGAGTCAGCCTGGGGTGGTGCTGTGGGAGCTGCCCCAGCAGCAGGAAGGGCTGGGATCTGCTCCGCGGGGAAGGGGGTCAGATCAGACACCACGAAGGAGATTTGTGGGCAGGGTGATGCCTTATCAGGCCTCCTAGACACAGAGACCAGACAGAGTAAAGGAACAAAAGTAGGTATTTATTTGAAGGGTCTTCGAGGTACACCCTGGGGAGCCAGAGGCCACTGCCAAGATGGACCCCAAGATGGACCCCAGGTCACGCGTTCTTCACACTTTTATAGGTTTGGTTCATCTGCATATCAGGGTCAATTCTCTAATTAAAGCCCCAGTTTAACCATGTAATTCCCCTTAGCTACCCCCCCTTCAGAGACTCCTTGGTTTACACCCCTTGGGCTCAGGATGGTCCAGGTGTCCTTGCAGAGCAGTCCGGAGAGGCTTTGTTGTGTCTAACAGGCACGAGAGAGCAGAAAGTAACAGGCTACAAGAAGCTTCAAAGTTGCACACTAAGCAGCCCAGAGTTTAAAAATATAAAAGTTAAAACCTAAGGCATCAGGGGGACATTGGTTTGGAGGCCCGTGAGAGGCACCATGGCCATCCTGGGGCACCTGAGGGTTCCCCTTCCAAGCCTCACCTCCAGAACAGCTCTGGGCTGCCCCTTGGGGGTGATGGACTGGGGGATGTGTGTGAACAGTGCAGTGGCCACAAACCCACACCAGCTGAAACCCAGACAGCTCCAGTGTTGGTGGTTATCCCTCCACTGCCACAGGCCAGGCTGCTGCAGGAATGGTGCAGCTCCTGCAGGAATGGCTTCCAGAACCTTTGGCTGTTTTTCTGTGCTGGTTGTGAGCAGACACGTGGTTCTGGTGTTCTCCTGAGGGCCACATCCCTCCCACCTGTTCCCGTAAAGAACTGAGGGAGCTGTGCACGTGCAAATGGTTGTGCAGTTCCTCGAGGGCCCAAGGCTCTGTTTGCTGAGCCCCCTCCTCCCTGGCAGCACAGGGTGGAAAGCACCTGCATTCGCCTTCACTGAGGGTTTCACTAACTTGCTGCAGGTGGTTTTGTCTGGGCTCTGCTGCATTTTCCTGCACAACTTAAAAGATTTGAGACTCGTGGTCACCTCTGTGCTGGGGCAGTTTGTTCAAGGCCCCGCTGAGGGTGTGTGCTGAGCTCTTCAGCTACACTGCACTTGCTGTCCTGCTGTTTGTCTTTCTTTCTTCCCTTTTTTTTTTTTTTTTGTAGTTTCCTCTGGTAGACCAAATCAGATTTATGCAAAAACTGTTTAGAAATGGCTCAGCTGTGTCTGTGCAAAAAACCCTGTGCAGGTGGCCCTGCAGAACAGTGGGTTTAGCTTTAGGAGCTGCTCAGTTTGGGCTTTAGGTTGTTTACTGTGTTCAAGGAAGTTTCTTGAATCCCTGCTAGAAAAAGACATGGAATTGTTAGCAGATATTAGAGAGTAGTGCTCTGTAGGTTGAACTGGCCTGAACCATCTATTTTTATTGTGCTTATACGCTGGAAATTGCAGAACAAACCATGGTGACGTGGTGGAGAATTTTTCCAAGAAATCTCCTTTAGTGAAGATGGGGTGAGGTGAGTTCAACACAGAACCAACAGCTCTCAGATTAATGGATGTGTTTAGAGGCTGAGGAGGAGAATTAGTGGTCGTGACTCACTAGCCAGGCCTGTTTTCCAGAGAAATTCCAGAGTCGAGACGTGCAAAGGGAAGAGGGTTGTTGAAGCTGTGCCCTCTGCTCAATGCAGACATGTCAGGATCCCCACAGGGAGCTCAGCAGCAGAGCTGAACCTGGCTGCTGCTTCCAGCCCCTTCTGCACAGCTCAGGGGCAAACCCACAGCTTGGCCCTTCTTTGTTTTCCAAGCTTTTTGGAAAGGAACAGCTGATGCTGAGAAATGTGGCGGCACAGAGCCTGGTGCTGCTTCCCAGGGGTGGATCAGAGCACAGGCCAAGGAGACAAAACCCCAAATCCTTTCTTTCCTTTGCCCTGTGTATCCTTAAAGAGCAAAGCCAAGGGAGGTGCTGCTGGCACGGGCAAGCTGTGGTGGTTTGGAGCGAGGGAATTGCAGTCGTAGCCCCAGATGACCATTGCCATGCAGCTGTCACCATGGCTACCCCTCTGGAAAAGCAGAGCAGTGAGATGTGCAAAGCCATCTCTGCTGATGCCAAGTGGAATGACTGTCATCCCCACTCAGAGCGAAACAATCCAGCCTCTGCCACGGCTCTCAGGACAGCTTTGTGCCTGTTCTGCTGAGAAAATGGAGAGGGAAGGCGAGGCCATGGTGAAAATGAAAAGACCTGCCATGATTCTGAGTTGAATTTTAAGCTAATCCACATAAGAGGGAAATATTAAAAAAAAAAAGTAGAAAATGGTGAAAAAAATTCAATCTGTTGCTCTAAATAAGGTGTAGAGTGGATCATGTATAAACACACATAAGCAGCATGTGAGCCAAGAAAACTATTAATTAACGTGGAGATTGCCTCAGCCAGGTGTTCCTGGAAGAATGCAGCATTACCATTTTAAACCCACCAGTTTCTGCTCATAATTAAAACACTGTAAATCAGAAACCACCTTGCAGCATGCTGGCTGCTCTTTGCTTGCTTAGCTCAGCACAGAATTTCATGGGGGAGCACAGCTTTTTATCCTGCAAAATGACCAACGGCAGTCAAAACTCCAAGAGTTGCTTTCAGCCAGCAGTGGTTTAAGATTTTCAGAGCAGAATTAAGAAATTCTTCCAGCAGTCTGAGTGTTTATCGGTCGCCTTTGGAAATTAAAGAAAAATTAATCTGTTTACCAGCCTGTGAGTGAATTCCACAAAGTCCTCATGGCCTGTTTTGGGAAATAAAGTGTGCTGAGAGCTCAGGAATTCCCAAGGCAACAGGCAAGACATGCCTGTGGAAAGGCAGGAATTGGAATAAGCTGAGTAAACCTTTTTAAAACTGAGAGTGGATGTGGCTAGAACAAAAATGTTTAGGGGGAAAGAAGGGGTTTGTTAGGAGCACGTTTATATATTTCTCTTTTGGGCTGTGCCCTGAAGGAATTGTAGGGCAAACTGACCTTGGAAATTTCAGAGGATGCGTGCAAAGAGATTTGGTGTTTCCTTTTCCCCCTCTCCCTGCTTTTGAGCCCTACATTTGCGTTTGCTGCGGGGGGTTCCTTGTTTGCAGGGCTGATTTGTGTGATCAGCTGTTCCGGCAGGCAGCCAGGGGTGAAGGAAAGAGTTAATAGTGCTCGTTTTAATAGAAAGAGGAGTTTGGTGGTGCGGGGCAGAGCCGGAGGTGTTGGGGTTTTAATGCAGAATTGTCCACCCGGAGCTTTCCCAGCCCAGCTGTTTCACTGCTTGCTCCTCTCCAAAACATTGATAATGGCTTAAAAAACCCCAGAGCTGCTCACTAACAGGGCAGTGAGTGAAGGGCTGGCCCAAAACCTGGCTCTACAACCTTGTCCCTACCAAAACTGCTCCTTGCAGGGACAGGAGAGGCGGCACCTCGGTCCCGAGGCCACCACTCTGCCGCCAGGCTGAGGGTGCTGCATGTGAGGGGACCCAGCAGGGCTTGCTCTTTGCAGGCACTGCCACCTGGTTTTGTAAAACTTCACACCTTGGCCCTCAGATCAGGTTGTCCCCAGGTCCAGCTTGTTGGGGTAAATCCTGCCAGGTGGATGGTGGCTGTTTTCCAGAAGTTCGTTCAGCTTCCCTCAGAACCTGTCTGGGGCCAGTCTTCAGGCAAGGTGCAGCATTTCAGTCTAATTCAGAACCTTTTTTTCCCTCCCTTTTTATTTCGTCTTTTTTTTTTTTCCCCCTTTTCTTTTTTCCGTTTTGCTCTCTGTGGAAGTGATTGAACCTGGTTGTGGCAGGGGGTGGAGAACCAACCAAACTGAACCCCTGATCATTTTCCTCCTTTGCCATGTGGGCTTTTCAGTGCTTACACAAGTGATCCAAATCTTGTCACCCGTTGCTTTTTGTGTGTGACTCCTCGTGCAATCCCTGTGCTGTTCTCCACTTTGGCACAAGCTGTGTGGCACAGTTCTCCTTTCAAGGTTTGGAAGCTTTTTTGGGTGATTAGGGAGGATTGGAGCTCCTCCCTTCTCCCCTTCTGTCACCTTATTGCATCTGAGAAGTCACCCGGGGGGCTGGGAAACCTCCTGGGAGGGTTTTTCCCAACAGAGGGACACAGAGGTGGCTGTCAGGGGCCACCTGGTTGCCCCAAACCAAAGGCTGAGGATGTCCTGGGTAAGCCTAGCCCTGGGAGGGGCAGATCCCTGCAGTTCCCATGCTCAGGGATCCCATGGGATCACACATTGCTCCTCTTCCAGCAGTGCCAGACACTTTTGGGAAGCACTTGGCCACTTCCACGGTTCAGGGCATCACTGGCCACAAATCCTTTCAGCCACATCCGTAACTGTTCTTCGTGCTGAAGGAAAAGTGAGCAAATTCTTTGCAATGCATTAACCTTTGTCCTAATAGTGGGTATCTCTTGAGCTGTCCCTGATTCCTGGAAAACAGCACTGGTACATTGCAAAATTAATTCAGCATCTTCTGTTTTCATCATTGAGTGTCTTTTCCTTGTATTATGTTCTGCTTGTTTTCTCTAGTGGATACACTGCCTGGTTTTATGTTTCCTCAGCACTTAAGAGTGGAAAAAATTGAAGATCTTTCTTCAGAGAAGTTCTGCTAGAGCTGCTTTTGAGATCCATCCTGTGCTGTCCGATGCCTGACATACGTCAGGAGTAATGGAGGACATTTTTCTGCATCAATGACAGTAAATAATCAATGTCTGTTTTCTTCCACAGAAAATTATTCGGGTGCTTGTTTCAGAAACTGGAGTGGCTCTTGTTTCTTTGAAAGGAATTACCTTAAATGGCTGATATATTTCCACCACTGCTGTTGTCAGAATCCCATTCAAGGACAGGATATGGGGAATTTTTAAAAATAATTTAATAACACAGAATTGTTTGGCCCTGACCTGCAATAAAAATTGTGCAAACCGCTCTGCAGCACACTTGATCCCAAATAAGATGGCTCAGGGAAGCTCAGTGGTCTTCAGCAAATTTCAGTTCATTTGCAGCCACTCCTAATCCTTCTCCCAGTCATTCCCACTTCCTCTGACTCACAGGGTCACATCACAGGTCCTGCAGCTCAGGATGTTTTGTGGGCTCAGCATGGGAAGTCTCCATCCCAGTTCTCCACCACGCTGCTCAGGAGGATCCTTCCCTCCAGTCTTTATTTGTACCCCAGACCCAGAGCTGAGACCTGCCCCGAGCGCCTGGGGACACTGGAGGTGCTGCAGGGCTGCATGGGACAGGGGGGTTCAGCTGCTCTGTCAGGAGCCTTGGCTCTGGGGCTCCATCACTCATTTCCAGGCACTTGATTTCAACACCTCTGAAGGACGGGGGTGCAGCCTTTCCAAGCCTGGCTCGGGGGCTGCGTCCCTCATTTCCCAGACCCTCAGTTATGACATCTCCAAAGGACAGGGATGCAGCCCTTCCATCTCCCTCTGATGGTGGTAACACCTCCTCCCACCGAAGGCAGGAGAAGCAGACAAACTGCTTGGAAACAGCATTCCAGAACTCTTGGTGTGACCATTAGGGCAGAGCAGAAAAATCCAAAGAACACGGGGCGAGCGCAGCATTCTGAAATAGCAAAAGATGGAGTTTCTGGGAGCCTCCCCAGGTGACTGAGTGCTGTCAGGTTGGAATGGCCTCTGAAGCTTCACTTGTGTGTCCTGCTGCTCAAAGCAGGACCACCTTCAGCCATGGATTGGGACATGAAGCCTCGACTTGTCTCAGTCCCCGCTGCTCCCTACAGCCTGGAGAAGATCCAGCCTGGTGGGAAATTGTAGGTGGGTGTACTGAAGATGACTTGCATTTTTTGCTCTCATAAATGCTTCTCTCGCTTGGGTTCTGTGAGGAAATGCTTCCCATGGACACATTTTAAAGTGACAAAATTAAGGCGTCTGCTGCTGTCTGCAGCATCTGTGCTGTGCCTTTGTATTTTGAATTTCACTTCCTGTGGTCAGTGAAAATAGCAGATTGTTAGATTTTGGTTCAACTTCTTCCTGTCCATGTCCATGTTCTCCATCAGACTCCTCAGTGGCTCCCTGCAGTGTGAGGCTTTTCCTGCCTGCCTCCATGGGATAACTCACCCCGTTTTTGTGCTGCCACCTAAAGTTTGGGGTTTGCTTATGAAATCTGCTGTGCTGCAAACTCCTTGGGAAGAGCAGCAGTCTTTGGCCAAACCTTAAACATTCCCAGCCTGCATAAAGGAATATTCTCTGCATGCCAGCTCACCCCTTAAAGCCTCAAAGTTCCCAGTGGGGAGGTTGAGCGATGGGTGTTGGCTGAGTACTGAGCGTGGGTTCTTCAGACATGGTGTGAGCCTCAGCTTATCCCTCAGGGAGCTACAAGGATGCACAGGAATTCTGCATTGCAGAGGGAGGAAAGTCAAGTTTCTAAGAAGAAATTGGGAGCCAAATTCAGCTTGAGGTGTGCAGAGCAGCACAAGGGCAGCACGGGTGCCGTGCCCAGACCTGGAGTGCCAGAGGAGGATTTCCCTGCTGGCTGCATGGTTTGATACTTCCAAACCCGTCTGAACTCCTGGTGCTCCACAGCAGGGCTGGTCCTAAGGAAAATACCACGAGCTAAAAGAGCCAGAGTGGAGAGAGCAGGGGGAGCAGCTCGCTGGAGTCGAGCGCATCCTCTAAATGTTAAGGGGCGCATTACGGGAGAGGCTTCACAAACGCAAAAGGTCACCACTGCCCAAGCTTTCAGTAAAACAAAGGCCAACTATTTTTAACTTCATTTCGAGTGGGAAGCCTAAAGCCATAAGCTGGCCTGATTGCAGAAGGCCTTGGCTTCGGTGCTAATCAGAGCTGTTTGCATAATGTGAGCCCTGGCTGCGAGCTGCATCCAGAGCCTGCCCTGCCCCTGCTGATGCCTCACGCCCGGGGACGCAGATGGGGCCCGACCTCCTGAAGTCCTGCAAGTGCTGCACCAAAAATCCCTTCCTGCCCTGAGGTGCTACTGCGAGAGACAACGAGTTCATGAGCCAAAGGTGGGGGTTAACAGAGAGAGACACAGATAATTTGCATTACTTAGCAGTGCCCCTATCTGCAGCTGTGCACTGCAAGTGAGGGACAAAGCAAGAGGGATTGCTGGGCAAATGGGACAGGTGCCAAAAGATCCATAGCAAAGGGATCTCCTGCTCTGCTTGGAGAACCCAGGGCTCCTTAGATGTGTCCTTTGTGGGGCACAAAGCTTTGACTTCAAGGCTATTTTCAAAAATAAAAGTAGATATTTTCTTTCAGAGACAGATCTGCAGAGATCCTGTCACTGCTCCTGCCAGCAGCAGTATCAGCACTGACGGGACAAGGTCTGCACCTCTGGTTTTTGGCTTTCCTCACCCTGGTGATAGAGCCAAGAGGAGCCAAGTGCTGGTCCGGGATCATTCCCTGACGTTTCTCAATGCTGCTGTGGAAAGTGGGGCTGCACTTGCAGATCTCTGTTCCTGCTTGTTTCTGATATTGAACAAAAGCTCCTGAGACTTTTTGGGGAACTTTATGATCCCACCAGTGTCCCATTTCCAGAGCTCCAGGAAGCATTTTAGACCAGGTGTGTGCCTGCTCAATAACAATAACCTGAGGGTTTGGGGTTTCTTCTTGTTATTTGGAGTGCAGGCTATGATGTCACGCAGATTTTTCAATCCAAATTCCCCCGTGGCAGTTCTTCCGAGCCAGCATCTTTTAGGAAGCAGCTCTTGGAAGTCTCATCTCCCCCATTCCCAGCTCCCAAACCATTTCAAAGCAGTGTGACCGAAACCGGGAGAGTCCCAATCAGAGACGAAGGAATGAAACACCCCTGAACTCCGCTCAGCCCACACATTTTTCTGCTCCACTTCCCACCTCTCCCATATCAGCTCCTGGTTCCCTCTGAGCCTGGCACTTGGCAAAAGGGGAATGCCTGGATGGAGAAGGGAATTCAGACATTTCCGTGCTTGTGCGTGCTCTGATCCTCACCCTGGGGTGGACAAAGGTGTGCTGGTGTTGCTGTAAAGGTGTTTATCCTTGGCCACTGACTCTTGGAATCGTCTCCCTCAAAGCCCTGGAGAGGAAGATCCCTCTCCCTGCGGGATGGATGTGGTGTGTGTGTCCACTGAAAGGAAAATGGTGCTGCACCGTGAAATCCCTCTGGATTCTTCGCATCTTCCTTCCAGCCGAGTTACATTTGTGGATGCTCGGCTGGATGTGTTTGATCAGGGTATCAGGATGGAAGCAACCCTCTTCTAAGCACTGAAATAGTTTTTATTTATTTATTTAAAATAATAAATATGGGAAGACTAATCTCCCCTCTCCCTCAGACACCTCAAGCCCCCAGGTCTGTAAGAACCACAAAGAAATAATTTTGTGTGTGAGTTTGGTTCTCTGCTCGCCCCACACAGGGAAATACCTGGAGAGAGGCTGTGGGGTGGAAAGTGAAGGGAAAGATGATTCACCAGGTGTTTTGCAGCTTTGTCATTAGAAAACTGAGCAGGGGGAAGAGCTGGGTTTGGGTCAGGAATTCCTCAGCCCTCCCTGTGCTGAGCTCCCTTCTCCCTTTCCACCTCTGACTGACTCAGTGGAGGGTGCACCATCATGGCAGTGATGTATTGGGATATGACAGAGAGATTTTCCTCTCCTCCCCTCCTGCTCCTCGGCTGCTTTCTCCAGCCACATCCCTGCTCCCACATTTTGGGCAGTAACAAGGCCCAGAAGTGCTTTGGTTTATTGATTTCCATCTGGAATGCCTTTTCCCTGGATTTTTGCACGTGTTTTTCACGTGGGGAATAAGCCCTGCTTGGTGCTTTCCCTCCTCATCTCAGTTTGACGGCATTTCCTGGGACAGAAATGCAGGGAAAAATAATTAGCAAAGCTCTCAGCAATAACAAACCATGAAAATCTTTGCCCTCCAATCCCACTGTTTGGCATTATCAAGGAGAAGAAATGTGAAAATGGTAACACTCTTTAATTCATTAACGTGTTAATTGATTTCACAAAATTAGTCTGCAGACACTAAAAGCAGTTTCTCTTATCTGCTTTTTATGAACTGCCAGTACAAAGTAGAAGCAGGGAAGCCACTTGCACAAATAAATGGAAATACTGATACAGCAAACGTTGCCTGAGAGCAAAACTTGAATTCTTCCCTGTTCTGCTGAATTTGGATGCATCAAAAATACAAATTTTCTGCACTTCCAGCACTCTGGAGAAGAAAAGGGCCAATCTTTTTTCCCCCCATTAATAACAAGCACTTCAGGGGCAGCCAGAACCCAGGAATAGGGAGCAGCCCAACTCCCTGGATTTATTTTATTGTCAGAACCTCCCTCATCAATCTTTCATCTGAGATCACAGCTAGAGAGAGAACAGGCACAGACAAATGGAGTTGTTGCCTCCTCTCAAAAACACTTCCAGTGGTGTTTCTTTTTTGCATTGATTTCTCTGGCTACAGCACAGGTCCTCCTCTGGCGCCGATGCTGCCCTGGAGAACATTTTCCAGGTGTTTTTTTGAGCACAGATGGACAGTGGAGAAATCAAACCAGCAGTGCAGCAGACAAAGGGAATGGCTTCAAAGTTACCCTTGGAATGGCTGATGTTTGGCATCACTTTCTCAGCAGCTTTCCTGCATTTCTTAAGCCAAAGACTCTGCTGCTCTCAGGGGGAAGAGCCCTTCTCCCCCTGCTTTCCCTCTAACCCACAGCCAGAGGTTACAAATGATGCTCTTAGAAACTGAGACAAATAAAAGTGCAGATTGCTCAGTTTGAAAGAAAACATTTTATTTTTCCTCCCAATTTAAGTGAGGATGGGCTTCAGTAAAAAACGGTTGGGAAGGGATTTGTCCTCCCTTATTTCTGCTGGAAGCAGAGGTGGCTGGGCAGGCACTGCCAGGCAATGGGTGTTGCCCTCACTGAAATAAATCTCAATTTTCCTTTCATGGCTGTCCTCAGGTATTTCTTGCTGGACAGTTTTCAACTATCCAACCAGTCTGGGTCATCTCCATGTCAAGCTTTGATTTTGGGAGGCAGTTTGAGCCCGAAATGGGGCTGCATTAAGGGTCTTCGTAGCCGAGCACAGTGGAAAAGGCAATCCTGGCCCCTGGACCAAGGATTGTTCCTGTGGCTTTCCAACTGGTGTGTCCCTGAGAACAGCCTGCCCTGATGGGGAGGGAAGGAACGTCGAGGACTGAGCCTTGGGGTTGTTGCTACCGTGGAGCCTCCAACTGTTTGGGGTTTAGGAGAAGTTCAGCCATCCGAAAGTGCGTTACCTTAACACTTGGCAAGATGGAAATCTGGAGGAGAGCATATTCAAAACTCACTTTTCATTAACACGAGCTAATTAAACCGTTTAGCCAGCACTCTCCGTACCCAGAGCAGGCAGCCATGGTCTATTTTGAGCTCTCCCTTCTCCTGCCAAGTCCTGGTCTCCAGAGCAGCTTTATTTTTCAGTGGGAACTAAGGACTTTGGGACAATGTCAAGCATCACGCACTGGATCTGCTAATTTGTGGCTGGGTCGTGCAATTCTTGCCCAGCCAACGTGGTTAATTTTAGCTGAGCCTCGCAGGGCCAGAGTGGGACAGCTTTGGTTGAGAACAGGCCAGAGGAGCAGCCCCGAGCTCAGAGTTTAATTGTGTAAGAACCCAGCAGAACCATGAGTAAGGCTCATATGATGGAGCCTTTCTTTAATTCTGATTGTTAATGTGAGCTCTGCTGCACTCGAGGCTTTCCTGAGGATATCATTTGGTTCCCAACAGCCTTTTCTTTCTCAGCAGCACAACCTCAGCCCTCCCCTGGTTTCAGCACAAAGTCTGGGAAAAGGGACTTTCTCCTGGTTTGTTGTGGCTTCGTCTCTTTGCCATTATCCTCTCACAGCTTTGTGGGATGGGGACTTTGTTTTCCTTTAATACACTTATTTTTAGCTCAATAAAGTGCACTTGAGATCCCCTCCTTCCCTGGCAGCCTCGCTGCTGCCTGAGCAGCCTTGTTCTTTCCGGAGCATTTAGGGGAGGGGGGGTTTTAAGTGGCAAAGCTGCACTGGGGCACTCGTGGTGCTTGGACCGGAGCTTTATTTCCTGGGAAAGGCTGAAATCCTGGAAGTCCAGAGTAAAACCCTGACTGACTCTGGAGAAGTGAGGATAAAGGGGGAGTAGCCAACAAAACCATGATTAAAACTGGGAATCTGTGGGTGCCCAGCAGGAACAAACCTTGATCCAGCTCCTCACTTCTCAGCACCTCAGAAGCCCAAAAAGGCACCCACTCCCTGCTCCTGCCCCACTTTCAGCTCTGAATGAAGCCTGAGCCCAGAAGTGAGAGCTGATCCAGCCCTCTGCATCCCCAGGGTGACTTTCCAGGGCCTAGAAGAGCCTGAAGAGAGCCTGGCAAAGGGAAAGAAGGAAATCTGCAATGAAATCTGAGACCAGACTCAGCACTCGGGTGATTCATGCAGAAGAGTCAAGAAACTGAAAGCAGAGTTTAGAACGTGGACAGAAGTCCTGAGATTGCATCCTGATGTGTGGCTGATTAATTCATTAATTCCCGAGGATTTCTGTGGGCTCTTCCTGTGCTGCTGCTGAAGATCTGGCTCAGTCCAGCTTCAGTGGGGTTTGCCTGGTGAGGATAAACTCCAGCACCTTTCCCAAAGGCATAACTGGGCCCTCCCACTCATCCAGCCAGGAACACCGTTTAATCCATGGGTTTTCCCCCTGACCACAGGACCTGGCTGGGCAGGATTGCTAACGGGAACCCTCTGTGGAAGAAAGGGGGGGAAAACACTGCTGCAGGCCAGGGAATGAGGAGAGATGGGCCAGGGCCACAGATTTGATCTGGAAGGTCTCTTCCAGCCAAAATGATTCTGTGATTTGGGTCTGGTTCTCAGCAGCTCGTAGGGGTTTGCTCAGTCTCATCCCTTCCATTAAAACAATTCCGTCCCTCCAGGAGCATCAGGGTAGAAATGCTTGTTGCTGCCTCAGAGGGGCTGTGCTCTCACAAATGCCCAGCTTGGGGTGGCCCTTGGGGACACCCAGCCAGGTGGGAAGGAGGCACAAAGGGGCTCTCACCTGTGCTGCGTCCCCAGGTGTCCCCTGCAGTGGCACTGGGATCTCTGCACGCACTCCCTTCGATCCCTGTGTTGGTTTGTAAACCCTCGTTCTCCCTTTCCCCTCCAAATCCTGCTGAAAGCCTGGCCCAGCAGGCCTAGAGTGATGTCCCTGACACAGCCCCCCTTGCCATCACCTCAGCCTTCCAGTCCAGCCCAGTCCTCCCCAGCTCCAGCACTGGAGCCAAACACAAACGAGGCATCTTCCAGAGCAGCTTTAATTCGTTACGAGCCACAGGTCAAGAGCAACAATTATTTTTAAAATTCCATATATTTTACCTAGACAAGCGCTCCCGTGTCATTAATTCTGCCTTTGCTGCTAAGGCTCTTTCCAGCCCCCTCAGCCTGGAGCCTCCCCAGCACAGCTGGACAGAGCTGCTCTTGGCTTTGCTGGCAGCTTCTCCACGCTCAGTTCCACCTGAAGGATCCCCTCCGCAAGCTTTGGAGAGAAGCACTCCCAGCCACGGTTATTTGTTGAAACCATCTGTTTGCACTGGCACACAGGGAGCCCAGCACAGCATTTCTGGTGGTTTTCAGACTCTCTGCACACCCAGCAGATCCAAGTGAGCAGCCCCTGGTGTTACCAGCAGCTCGTGATGGTTCGGGGCAGGGATAAATAATCCTGGCACCGAAGGCTGTGCCCTTTCTCTGCTGCCCTCTTGGAATCTCTCCTGGGAATGGTGGAGGGATTATAACTGGGGTGGGGGGGGTGGAATTCAAACTGGCATTTCCACAGCAGTTCGGATCAGCCTTTGTGTTTGCTGCAGGATGAGTGTGGCCTTTACCCCCCTTTACCCATCACTAATGTGCCTTTTTGAACAGCCAGGAGAATACAGAGTCAGGACAAAACCCAGTGCTGAGCAGGTTTTCTGTCTCTCTCAGGGCTGTTACCTCTGGATTTTTGGGCACTGGTTATTCCCTAAGTGTCAGCCATCCCCACCAACCCTGCTTCCATCCCTCATTTCCAATGGGTTTGTGTGGGGAATGAACACTGCAGGTGAACGTGGGCTGTGGTGGAGCTGCCTCTTGGCAACGGGCTCTGATTTCTTCTCCACCCCACAGGAGACGACAGGAACTCAGCCCCTGCCGCCTCTGCTGGCCAGGCTGGCTTCCCCTGTGCTGGAAATCAGCAGTCAGCGTGTCCCAGGCGCAAGGAGCGGCCGGGAGAATCCAAGCACCCATTTCCCTTTGCCAGGGAAGAGTTGTTCCCCCCTGCTCCAGCACAAACCCACCTGGGACCCCACGCAGCCAGGGATGTCTTTAATGGAGCCCTGTGGAGGCCAAAACCACTCAGCTGTAAGCAGGCAGCAAAATCAAACTTGTTTAATGGTGCATCCAGGCAGGAGAAACACGGGCAGGGCCCCTGGCAGCACCGGGAACGCCAGCGGGACACCGGGAACACCAGCGGGACACATCGGGTCCCGGTCCATCCAACACTTCTTGCTCCTCTCCATCTGTCTCCTTCTGCCCCACCTGAGCAGCGGGCTGTGAGTTCCACAGCCATGGAATGCCAGTGAGTTCCACAGCCAGGGAATGCCAGCCAGGCAGGGGCTGCCGCGGGATACAAACCTGGAGTGCCACAGCCCCTCAGCAGCCCCGTCACAGTCACCTGTCCCCAGGCAGCAGCAGGTGCCTCCAGGAGCAGATCCAGCAGGACCAGGCACGGTGGGGCTGTGGGGAGCCTGCTCGGTCCTTGGGGAGCGGGGACAATCCCTGCTGGGGGCAGAACCAGAGGCCACGGCCCCCTCTGGGCTCCCAGCACAGCTACGGGTATTTATTGTATGTGCTCCTATGCTCCTTTCCTGGTCCAAAGATTCGGGATTTCCTCTGAATTGCGTGAAACCACCGCAGCAGCAGGGCTGGCCAGGGACTCCTCTCGTGCTGCCCTGGATCTGTGGGGGAGTGAGACTTTGAGGAAAGCAGAGCGTTGGTCACACACTCCCTGAAAAAGCAGCCTGCGGGATAAGGCTTGGTTAAGGCAGGCGGGGACAGCTCCCCTTGGTGGGATCAGGGAAAAACCCTCCCTGTTCCCTGTCCACACAGCCCCACCCCGGTAACTGCTCCACTGCTCTTGCCTGTGGGAGCGGGAGGGCTCTTGGGGACGGTCCCAGGCTTTAGTGTCACCTGGGTGTCCCCTGGGAATGCCAGAGCCCTCTGCAGCTGGCCACAGACACCCCGGACACCAACACAACAGGGCTGGGCTCCAGCCAGGCCCAAAAATAAATCACAGATAAACTACAATAAATCACAAAATACAAACAATGTGCTTTAGGACAGATAAGGCAGCGAGTGACAGAGATTTTGACAATTGCACTATCAGTGCAATTTGCTTGTCTTGTCCTTTGCTGATTTAGGGCTCTGTAAAAAGCACCCACTTTCCTGCCACCTGAGCTTTGATGGCAGCTCTTTTCGGCACAGGCTGCTCTTTTTCGGCACAGAAAAAGCACAGTTTGGCTGCTGAGCAGTTAAACCAAGACAAATGGCACTTTGCTTTATCCAGCTTCCAAACAGAACACAGAGGACTTGTGTGATGGCTCAAACGTGTGGAAAGCAATTCCACTTTAAGACGTGCTACCATTCCTCAGACTCAAACCTCCCTGCGCAGGAGCAACTGATGGAGGAAAAGCTATCAGATGTCCAGGTCAGCCAGCATCAAACTGATATCAAACCAGCCTGGGCAGTGCAGCTCAGCAGAGCTCTGCCCAGCCTGTTCATCTGGAGAGGCCAGGTCTCCCCAGGCTGCAGAACAGCAGTGACAGAGGACTTTGTGACACAGCAGCAGTGACTCCACTCCTGTAAATGACTTATTTGTTCTAACCTGCTGCTCCCCTCACATTTCTGCAGAGCTCAGGGTATCAACCCAGCCTGTATAAAACCAGACTTTAAGACTGCTGTCTTTAGGATGAGGCACTTAAGTCCTAAACCATTTCCACCCAGGGCAAACCACGCTGTGGGCAAGGGCCAGCTGCTGTTTGATTTCCTGTGACTCTGCAGGGGTTTGAATGCACATCCACACCCTCTGAGGATTTACTGAATGAAAGCTGTACAGCTTTCGGAAAGGTGAGCTAAGAAGAGAAGCAAATACACCAAGAGATCCTGTAATTGCTTCTCCAGATGAAAAACAGTGAATGAAACTTCTCTTCTGAAGTTAACTCCACTGGCTTCCAGGGCCGGCCAGAAGGCAGCACCGAGTGTCTTGGAGCTGATTCTCAGACGTTATTTATAAGTGAATTTAGTGCCAGGGTTTGTTGTGGAAAACCCAAATCCTGGCAAAAATGTGTCGCATTTCTGTGAAACAGGAATAAAGGCCAGACAGGCTCTGGGTGTGTGTTAGGGGTCTGTGCCCTTCTAGCAGCAGGGTAAGAAACTGTGTGTGCAAAAGGGTTCTGCGTGTGTGCAGAGCTGTGTGTGTGAACAAGAGCTGCTTGTTTCCAGAGCTCTGTGTGTCCACAGCCCCACGTGTGTCCAGGAGCTGTGTCCATCCCTGTGTGTGTCCCCAGCTCTGTGTCCAGCCCCGTGTGTGTCCCCAGCTCTGTGTCCATCCCTGTGTGTGTCCAGGAGCTGTGTCCAGCCCCGTGTGTGTCCCAGCTCTGTGTCCATCCCTGTGTGTGTCCAGGAGCTGTGTCCAGCCCCATGTGTGTCCCAGCTCTGTGTCCATCCCTGTGTGTGTCCCCAGCTCTGTGTCCATCCCCATGTGTGTCCAGGAGCTGTGTCCATCCCCGTGTGTGTCCCAGCTCTGTGTCCAGCCCTCCTCTCCCCCCAGAGTGCCATTCCCAGCTCCCCCCCAGCTGGGAGCAGTGGCAGCCAGCGGTGTCACGCCTGCCAGGATGGCCCAGCCCAGACACTGCTGGCAGCACCGATGATTTCTTTATGAGACACATGTTCCTGCAAGGGCTGCACTCTTAACACGCTCTCCTGAATGAAAATTAAATCCTCCCCAGTGTTCCCTGTCTTGTTCCTGTTTGTTGGTGCCAGGGGAAGAGGGAAGTGCTCTGTGTCCCTCAGACAACACACAGGCCACTCTGGTTTTGGACTGTGAGGGGCTGGAGGGAAATTTGGGGATGTGCCCTGGGGGGCTCTTGAAACAGGGAAAGCTTTTGAGCCATTTCCAGCCTGTGGAATGGGCCGAGCACAGAGATCTGTCAAACCTCCAGGAGGTGACAGACTCCTGTGGCTCTGACAGGAGAAGGTGCAAATCTTCACCAGGATGGATTTTGCCTGGAGAGAGCTGGAAGAAAAAAGGATGTGAACATTAAAAGCATTTCAGAAATACCCTGTGTCTCTTTCCTGCAGCAAAGGTAGGAGGTGCAGACAAATAAAGCCAGTTTCACAATTTGTACCTGCAGGTTTGGGGATTATATTTGCAGTTCAACAGCTCCTGTCCTTCCTTAGCAGCTGACTGTGGAACCCTCGGTGGACAGGGCTTGGAAACACTCTCAAAATGCCAGTTATTCCCATTTCCCCTCCCCAGCACATGCAATTCCAGTTGTTCCTTATAAACCAGCACAGATGGTGCATTACACACTTTGGGATGCTGCCCCGCTGCTGCACTTAGTGCAGAACCCGGTGCTGCTCCTTGGCTACAGAGTAACAAGAAAATGGATTGTTCGGGGTGGATTGGGATGCGGAATCCCTGCACCAGCAGTCAGACTGAAAGTCTCGTTCCTTAAAAAGCCAAAACTCGTCCGTAATACCACAGATATCCACGGGGATAACCCAGAGATGGATTTGGTGCACAGAGCCCTTCACAAACGCTCCTGCCACGTCACAAACACATCACTCACGCCGAGAGCAGCCAGAGCCCACCCTGCCCATGGATGTTTCCAGCTCTACACAATGTTCCTGTCCTCCAGGCGAGGCACAGACACACCCGGGGCTGCCATCCTGGGATACACCCCAGCCTCCCCACCAGAGAAGGGGATTTGAAATGGGTTTCTTTGGTTTTGGTTTTTGTTTTATGCAAGCAAAGTTCACAGTAGCTGAATGCCGGGTGGCTGGAAAAGCTAAAACCAAACAAATCACACGGAAGACACAAGTTGGCCAACAGCTACAGGCGGCAGCGGCATTCCCGGCCATGGAGGGCTCTTCCCACTGCGGGAGAAGCAAGCCGGGGTGGGAGCAGGCTGCAGGGCAGGGAGGGGCTCAGGGGAAGCTGAGGAAGCCTCGGTGGGGCTCTGCTCCCACGGCACATGCTGCTGCCGGCGCTCCGTGCCCGCCCCGCTGTGCCGGGGCTGGGTCGGGTGCATCGCCCAGCGGATCCTGCGCTCCCCGCTCTCCCCGTCCCTCCCCACAGCCGCAAACCTGGGGAGTGCAAAATGCTGGCCAATAACTCTGCTGGCCTGCACAGACAGTGGTGTGGTAGGAGAGGAGCTCTCCAGGGGGAGGGTTGATTCAGAGCTGCATTTTGGGCGTGCTGTCCCTGCTGTGCCCTCCTCCCGAGGGACTCCAGGTACACTCTGAGGGAACAGCATCGATCGGAGAGTGAACCCCAGCACAGCCCCAGCGTCCTCTCCACTGCAAGCAATGCAAGCAAGAGAAAAAAGCTCGGCTGGGGGCGTTGCTGAAGCAGGAGGCAGATGTGAAGCTGTGATGTTCGAGAGCTGGGCGAGTCTGCTCCTGAACCTGCTCCAGCTCCGGAGCCTTGGTGCAGCTTTGCCTCTCTCCTCTCTCTCATCCCCTCAGAGCAGAGCTCCTTGGCGTCTGTAGTTTTTCGCTGCCCTGTCTGACCGGTTCCCTCACCTGTGTGGGCCGTGACAGCAGCCTGGTCACCCCTCAGCCCGACAGGGGCCCCGGGACAGAGAGGGAACACAGGGAAGTCCTCACTGAACAAGGAGCAATCTGGCTGGGGTTATTCCCAGCACCGCGGCCCCTGTGCCTGTGGCACAACAAGCACGGCTCCCAACCCCGTTCTCCTGGTTATAATCGCGTTTTTAGGCTATCTAGAAATACTCAGCTCAACTGCCTTACCTGGGAAATGCCACTGGGACGCTGGAGAGAGCACCTGGCTGTCCAGGGATAATGTTCCCGTTCCTTGTCCCAGGGCAGGACCCTCTGCAGCAGAGCCGGGTGTGGCCGGGCTCCCTCCCCTCAAAACCCACCCCTGCTCTATTCCACAGGCTCCAAACTGCTCCTGAGGCTGCTCCCAGCACATCGGGGATGTCTGTCCGGAGATTCCGGCTGTCCTCCCGTGGAGTGGGAGCCGGGAAAGTGCAGGGACAGGGAGGATTTAAACCCGTGCTTGAGCCGAGCTCCACTCGGAGCAGCCCCGGCCAGGGGTTTTGTCATCAATCAATTCGCTCAGTTCAGAGGGAGGGCACAAAGCCAGGGCAGCGGGGATTTTTCCAGGACAATCCTACTTTTTGGTGGCACACGAGTGTCTCGGTGCCCACTGGAGCCCCACCCCAGCGCCTCGTGCTCGGCCTTGGGAGAAGGGTGACCCCGCTCTGAGGAAAATGATTTAAAATGCCTTCAGATGCCTTTTCACTTCTTTTTATTTAATTCCATAAATATTTTCATAAGGCTCAGTGTCTTTACAACACTTTTTTAAACACTTTTTTTTTGTTTTATACACACAACTTTGACACTTGTTTGACAGGGTCAAACAGTCCAATATAAACAAAATAATAAAACTGGCAAGTGCGGATCAGCTGGGTTACCAAAATCCTTTTTTTCTTTTTTTTTCCTTTTTTTTTTTTTTTTGCTCTTACTGTTAAAACCCCAAAAGCACTAAAATATCAGTATTTGGCTTCAAACTAGAATTTTAAAAACCTCTTTTTTTTTTTTTTTTTTTTTAATTCTCTGCTACAAGTCCCTGTCGTCATAGTGCCTTTAAGCTCCTACAGACTCTTCTTTTCTTCTTAAGGAAAAATAAGCTTGGTGATGCCATGCAGAACTTACAATAGCTACTAAATATACATGTTCCCTGAAATGTAGCTGCAATGAAAAGATGACAGAGCATAAAGAGAACAAAACCAGAAACCCAAAGCACCACAGTGTACTATCAATAACATTGCAATGGACGGCTGGTGCCCATCCAGAAACTGAAACAAATTTCAAATATATTTCTCTATGTAGTATTTTCTATTTACAACTGTTAGATGCACCTAGGTTGGTTCTTGTTTGACTTTTTGGAGAGGGTGGGGAGGCGAAAGTCTTGAATTTAGATCCTCTGTTCTAGTGTCTAGGTTAAGGGTAATGCATGTCATTTACCTAGGGAAGAGGGTTTCTTTTTATTTTATATATATATATATATATAGATTCAGCCAGAGAAATACCGTAAACATGTAAGTTTGTTACAACTCTCTTGTTTCTGCATATGGAATGGGAAGTGGGTTCCTCCTGTCTGGCATTGGAATGGAAAGTCTGTATCAGATGCTCAGTCAAGTCACCCCCATCTGCATCCGCGCTGCTCCCAGCGCTGTCACACACACGCTCCAGCCCTGCTCCCTGCTGGGAAAGCCACAGCAGGTGCTCAAGTGGGACCCAGTGCTGGTTCTTCTTTGTGCCAATGCTCCATCTCCTGCAGCACCTTGGCAATTTATGGAGGGGAAGAGCTTTCTTGAAGGCCTGAGAGCCAAGCCCCTCGTCCCTGCGGCCGCTGTGCCAGCGCCAGCACGAGCGGCGCTGCCCCGGGTGGGCTTCCCACTTAACAAAGAAGCTGCGAGTCCAACAAGTGGCCTTGTCAGATCTTGATTTATGATGCAAATAATGGTGTGGCGGTGGTGTTTCTTTTTTCCTAGTGCTGAATATTTAGGAAGCATCTTCTCATAAAAATTATGGATGTCTCATTCTCACTCTCTGAGGCACAAAACAGTAAATGAACAGGCTTAACTAAAGTGCTTGTTACTTGGTTGGTTGTTTTTTTTTTTTTCCCCTAAGCAATTAAAAAGGCAAAATGAGTAAGTGAAATTTTCATCATGTTGACAACATTTTGGAATCTCTCTCTCTTTCTCTCTCTCTCTCTCTCTGCCTCTCTCCAGCCATTCAGAAAGAGTAAAACATTTCAGTTAACTGACGAGAACCCATCCCATGCACTGCTTTAAACACCCATTCTGTTAAAGAAACAAAACACTATTTGCTATGTATCTCATATTAAAATCTGGCCATAAAAATGCAAAGATACAAAAGAGCATAAAAATAATTTCTGATATAAAATTGGGTTGCTTCCTATTTGGGATTCCTGGTGTTTGGCTGCTGCCTGTCACAGAGGGGCCACTCCTCCTCTCCAAAACACTAATCTGGCTTTGCTGGTTATTGATAGTTTCTAGATTATTCAAAAGTGTAAGAGAGATTATTTCTGGATTTCAATAAAAATAATGCCACCCTTGCAATATGCCCTGAAATAAAACAGGCTCCATGGAAACAATGAACTCACATTCTCTGCTCCTCCCATTCACTTGGATTTCATAGGGGCAAAAAAAAAAACCAAAAAAAACCTCCACACTCTTTGTGCTGGGGTGCTTATGTGGTGTATCAGATTGCAAAGAAAATGACAAATACCGTGATCAATCACTTCATCCCACATTTTCAAGGGAGCTTGCAGAATAGCTCTGCAAAGATTTCAAGTTCATCTTCTAAATCTGGTTAAACAGTCTCATTTGCCCTAGGAAAAAAAAAAATCCTCCTCCTGACAATGGTCTGTTTTATAAGCTTAACCATAAGCTCCTGCGCTTGCAAACAAATGTACTCAAGGCTGAAATTGTAGGAAGTGTCTTTAAAAATAGAGCTGTGAATCTCCAGAGGGAGAAAAAGAGAGAGAAAGAGACCTGGAGGGTTGGGCTGATCCGCCACTGCAGACCCCACTGCACCGACCCCTCCGGGAGCCACGGGGGCTGCCAGGACCCAGCACCAGCCGGGCCTGGGGCACAGACCCACGGCCACGCTGCCCAGTGGCACCCACAGCTCCCTGCAAGGAGGGCAGCCCTCAGCTCCTCTGCAGCTCGGGGTTCAGCCTCGGGTGAGCGCTCCCGGGGACCGGGGCGAGCATCATTCCGCTAACGGGGGCAGCCAGCGCGGGGCGAGCACCCAGTGCAGCCACGGGCCTCACTTGTGGGGTCACTGCTCCTGCAAAGGGCAATTAGTGCTTCGTTAGGGTGCTGCTGTGCAGGCTGAGCGTGGCCAAAGGATGGGACCTTAGTTCCTGGAGACAGAAAACTGGCCGCTTGTCGGAGCCTCAGAGCCAATTTTCCTCTCTGCAATGGAGGCATGAAGCCATGGGGTTTTAAGCTTTTATCTTTGCATAGAAAACAAAGATAGGAGTGGGCTTTTCAAGTGTCTCAGCTTGAAAAGAAAATAAATCAAAGATAAGCCCACAGAAATGAAGCAAAAAGAAGAAAAGCCCCTGGTTCTCTTTTCTCAGTCTTACTCCGAGTGTGAACAAATCACACCGAATTGAGAAAAAGACAAGTGCTTAAAAAAATGGAAAAAACGAACTGAGGAAAACCCATCTCTCACTTCCTAAATAGCTGCTTGCCCTTCTGCTGGGTTTCACCTGCCCACGAGAGAATAGCTAAAGCCAGAGAAATACTGCGCAGCGGAGCGGGAGCACAGGGAGCACATCCAGACAGGCACGAGTCAGACCAGGGGATGCAGGACGGGGACAGGGCCGGGCCCTTCCCGGGCTGGGGACTCGGGGACAGCCAAGGGAGGGACGGAGAGGGAGGGAGAGGGAGCAGAGACCTCCCAGCACTCCAAAAAACAAACAACACCCCCCCCCATAAATAAAATCAAAGAAAATATACACCAATGTAGTCCATGAGGAACTTCCATGACGGAGTCACACAAGCGAGAAAGCATTCTGGGATGCCAATGACGACTCGGATGGGAATGAAGGAAAACAGGAAAAAAAAAACCAAAAAAAGAGATGTCCAACCAATGGAGTAAAATAAAATAAAACAGGTCACATGGTTAGAAATCATTGGTGCTTCCTAGTATCTAGTAGCAGATTACTTCCCAAAAACAACAAAAAAAGTTTTTGGTCCTTCTATATATATACATATATGTATATATATTATTATTTTTAAAATGAGTGTATACATATATATATGTATATATATTTAGTTGCAACAGTGCTTCTCCGAAAAAAGGTCCATCTATAAATATAATTTTATTTATTTTTATTTTTAAATTTTAGTTCTTTTAAGTTAAAATTCTCCATCTCTCTAGGTATTATTTTTTGAATGGTGTTAACCTGCTGAAGTTTTGCCAGAATGGTGCCTGGCTGCGTCTGGGTTCGGTGAACTCGAAGACCTGGGACTGGGATATGCCATCTGTCACCATGTATTGTCCCTGATTTAATGGATCCTGGGGTGGTGGGTAGGCTGGAGGAACCGACTTGGAGTAGCTCACACCTGCATCGATGATTGGGGGGAAAAAGAAACAGATCAGTCAAAGAGAAATTGGGTCAGTAGTCGTTCTTCGTCATGCTACCGCTTCTTATCGCTTCTCATCGCTTCTTATCGCTCCATAACCGGGTCCCACAGGCCAGGACGTGCCAGGGCTGGCCAATCTCCAGGAACGCGGCGCCTGCCTGACCTCTCGGCTCCGAGGCTGCCTCCCTACGCCAAGGCTCCAAGACTGGGACGGGATCCATTACTTTTGCTGGGCAGAGTTCTGCCCGCCCTCATGGAAAAGTCCTGTGTGAGTGAGGAGAGCCGGGCCGGGCCCTGCCCGCACCGAGGCCGACGACCGCGCCGCTCGCCCGCTCCAGTTTAACATCCCCTGCTCCGGGCTCCTGCTCACCCTCCCTCCCAGCTAGCCCTGGACAACAGCCCTGCCCCAACATGCCCCGCTGACCAGCCCCGAGCACGACCCCGAGCACGGCCCCGCTCCGGTTCCCGCACGGAACGGAGCAGAGCTGCTGTGGAAGAAGCCCTACCCTGCAGGGATGAGCCCACACCGAGGACAGCTCATTCTTTAGGACTTTTCCATAGGGTTTGTTCTCAATTCACCAGTCTGGCTTCAGCCCAAAACGGCTGCACACAACGCAGAAAAGGCGGATTCTGCTCAATCCAAACTGGTAGCAATGGATGGACTGGCAAGGCTACGCTTTTAGGGTTGAGGTGTTTCATTCCCACAGAGGTGAGCCACAGCTCCTGTGCAGGAACAGGGAGGGGATGCTGCCCTTACAGCTTTCCCACGGAACGAGGGGGCTTCAGCAACCTCTTGTAAAGGATGGTGTGGAAAGGGTGGCTCTGGGTGACTGAAGTGGAACAGAAGGGATGTGTGTCACCACCAAAGCGTGGCCTACAGGGCACAGTGACACAGTCTGGATGTCCTTCCCCGCAACGCCGCTGACGAGGGACAACCCCTCCTTCAGCCTCAGGGCAGCGGGGCCGGCTGGAAACCACGACTGCAGGAAGGAGAGAGGAGCAGGGCTGTGGAGCAGCTTGCTGTAAGCTCTGGCCATCTCTGGATCATGCAGAACTGCTCTTCCTTCTGCGGGGCCGCGGGACGGGCGAGGCTTCGCGAGGGCCGGCTCGGGGCCGTCGCCTCCCCGGGCTTTAACCGCAGCAGCGAGGCCACTGTCCCCGAGCAGCTCAGTGTCCTCATCTGGACAGCGGGATGGCATCCCCCACCTACCTCACAGGAGGGTTGTGAAGCTAAATTAATTAATGTTTGTAAAACACTTTGAGATCCTCGGCTGGGAAGGTGCTGGAGAAGGCAAAATACGGTGATTAGCACCCAGGTACCAGAGCAAGGTGTGCACAGCAATGCGGCTCCTACCACACACAGACACACCAGCGCTGGCCGGGCACGGAGGGCGGCACACGACGGGCACTGACACACAGGGAAAGCCTCACGAGGGCACCCACAGAGCTCACCACACAGCTTTGGCAGGCAGGACCTCTTCTGGGTACAAACTAAGGCATGTCTTTAGGGAAGAGAATTGATTCGCTTCTCCTTGCTACAGAATTTACCGCTCAGGGGTGAAAATCCTCAAAAGGTTCAGACCAAATGGAGATGTCTTGAGTAATTCTAACTGATTTCTCCTTCTTTACTGTATTTTGTGCAGCTCTCTGTCCACTGTAGAGAATAACCAAGATCATTCCTTACAGTGGGCAAAAACCGCTCTGCAATTCACACTCATTAACCTTTAATGAATTCATCACTGTTAGCATTTCAAACTTATTTGGAAAGATCGACCTGGAGATGTTCTGCATCTGTATCTGCATGCTGGAATAGCTACTCATCAATGAGTTCTCTACTCCGTGTTCCCAAGCTCCTGTCTCCCACCTGCAGAGCCGGGGGCAGCCCCAGAGCTGTGCTGGGGTCACGCCTGGGCAGGGGCGCCTGTAGCAAACCTGACACAACGTCTGCACCACCCTCGCTGGCACACAACTCCAAGGAACAGCTTGAATTTCAGTCACTGTGTGACTGAAACCCACAAGGGCAGGGCACTGAGCTCCTCTCTGCCCACCTCTCCCATCCCTTCTCCTGGCACCGTCCTGCTCCGAGCTGCCCTGCTCCAGGCAGGCCAACGCGCGGCCAGTGACACCAGCGGCAGAGGCTGCTCTGCAGGGCAACCTCCAGCCCTGAGCCCACACAGGAGTGCCAACCTTCTCCTGGAGGCCACCAGCCCTTGGTTGATTTTCCCAGCAGAGACTGGTGAGGGATTTTAGGGTCTGTGGGAAAGTGAGGATCTGGTACAGGTCCCTTACACGGCTAGAGTTGGGAAATAAATCTGCGTTGGCTCTCAGACAGACCAGGAATTACCTCAAGGCAAACAGTCCTTGTGGCACCAAAATTACTCATGTTCTACAACAGGAGAGCTGAGAATCTAAAGCTGCTGCTGGGGGGGGACACAGAAATTGTTTTTAGCTTTGTGAGACCTTAAAGCCACCTTGCTTTAGTGACATGGTCCCAAGGCTTTGGCATCCTGTGGCTGCAGAGCACCCGGCCTTGCTGAGCTGAGCTCTTTACTGCCTCTAAACCAATTTGAGGAGGGTGAGCTAATGTATTTTAATGATGATACAAAATGCCAGGAAACCTCCTGGATCAGCAAAATATTGTGCACTTGGAAAGCTGAAGAAATAGAGGAAGGACAGTCTGGCTGATGTCCACTGACAGTGATGGAGTTACACTGCAAGGAATGGAATCCACAGTCTGTCTTCTCCAAAAGGGAAAAGGGCTGACTCCCCTGGCCAGATCACTACCAAACCCCATTCAGTTCTTTCCCAAAACGCCTGAAAAAGGCTGTCCTTGCCTGAAACACCCCCATGCACACCCTGCCCCTCCCCTCAGCAGAGCAGCTCTTCCCACAGTTGTACGTGTGGCCCTGTGGATCTGGGCTACCGGCATCAACAACTGGGCTACTGGCATCAACATGTGGGCTGGATGAATGCCAAAAGCTCCTGGCTGGTTCTATTGGCATAAGCAGCTGAAGGTTTCGTGTTTCTCTCATTTATCCAATGGCCTGAACATCAAAGCTGTGGATGTCAAGGACATGCACCATCGCCGTGTGTGGGACATGCAGATAAAACCTCTGTGCTCTGCTAACTCCAGAATGCATTTCCTTGTGGAACTGTGAGACAGCACTTTGCTATAGCTTGAGGGGCCCCAAGAATGACTTTTCCATTTTTTTTTTGGACATGCCAATTTTCTGGAACACAGAAACTGGGGGCTGGGAGGGGAAGATTCACCTAATCTGCTCATCTTCAAATCCTGAGAAAGAGCAATTCTGGGAAAGTCTGGCAGGCAGGTATTTTTCTGTTCTGCTCTCATGTGGCTTGTTCCCTCATCAGAACTCGGGGCCATCATGCAAAATCGTCTCTTGAGGGATATTTTTTTAATATGCAAAGCCATAACTCCGCTGCAATTCACCAGAAAGAAACGAGCACAGCTCTTTTCCAAGGCAATTTTGGGCTGCGTGGCAAGCGGAATTCAAAGCACAAAGGGAAGAATCGATGGATAAGGAACGATTTCCAGGCACAGCAGCCAACTCCACCCCACGGGCAGAGCTGGAGCTCCTTCTGCTGGTTTGTGCCTCCTTCTGCAGCGCGGCTGCAGCTGCACGGAGGGACCGCTCACAGGGCGGGGCTGGGAGAGCTGCTCACGAGGAGAACAAGAAAATTCCCAGATTCATAATTTGGCTAGACAAAACTGGTGAGAGATGCTGCGCTGTCACTTGAAATCATGTCTTTTTATAGCACCAGGCAACGTCACTCGGAGCCTTTCGGATTTCTCAGCTCAGAAGGAAACAATTAAAAAGATTTGAAACTGTCTCGTTTTTCCCTTCTAGGCTGGGGTTTTGGGATTTTTTGGGGTTTTTTTTTTCCAAAGTGTCTCTTCTCTTGGAGGTGACAACACGATTTCAGCAGCACGTGAAGGTTTGGGAGCATGCTGGTAACTCGCAGGCAATCCACAGGGACACGTGCAGACGGATCATCCAGCAGGACACTGCCCCTCCCCGGGCTCACACGACACAGACACGGAGAACACGCACATCTCCTCCACATAACCATGGAAACTTGCCTTACAAGCTGTTTACTCCATCCTCCACCTAGGAGATTTTAGCTTATCCTTTGATCAGGAGCTATTTCCCAGGTTTTTTTCCCCCCACGCTGCTGTCCAGGGCTCACGCTGCTCATTAGCCAGAGCTGGGGAGGGGACAATGACATCGCCAGCCCTGCTGGCAGTTCTGCCCTGGCCGAGGAAAGGGAGCAGGGCTGCCTAAGGAACCTTCCAGCTCCCTCAGAGCTCAAGAGCAGCTCAGCCAACTTGCATCTTTCAGAAAATGCTCAAAACCCCCCCAAATTCAGTTTCCTCCTGAATACCGTAACCCCCACACGTGGGGAAGCCAGGGACACGCCTGCAGAGCACTAATTGTTGTATGGTTAATTACTCCTGTCATAGCAACAAGTTTAAGGTAAGGAAACGAGCAGAACTGGCTGGGTGGGTCCAGGCCCTTTGCCCTCTTCAGCACATTTCAACAGAGGATCTCAAAGCACCACCCCACGACTCCCTGGCTCACGTGTAGGGCTGGCAAAGGATGATGTGTCCAGAGTTGGTTGTCCCCGAGGTGAGGATGGAGCTGTGAACAGGAACCCTCTGCCTCCCAAGGCAGGCCTGACCAGCTGGATTTCCTCGCTTTACACCTCCCTGCTGAATCACCCAGCTCTCACTTTGCCATATTTGCCTGGCTCCAGAGGGATTTCAGCGGTGCCTCAGCCACGGCTCTTTACACACCAAGGGATTTCACTGGTACCAGTGAGGAGAACATGCCTGAGCTCCCTTTTCTAACCACGAGCCTCCCTTCTCTGTTTAGGAGGGAGAGGGCTGGCTACAGCTTGAGAAATGCAGGAGGAAACAGTCATCTCATGTCCTGATGTTCCCCAGACAACCACAACATCTACCTACACACACTGAGCTAACCCGAGCCTCTGGAGTCTATTTATCAAGTCTGCTACCGCAGCCTGATGTCATTAAAGCAGACATTAAGATAATGATTCCTCATGTGATAAGAAAAGCTAATCGAGGCAAGATGGAATAAATGATACTGGGGCTGTATCCGTCAGAGCCAGGTGAAAACTAATTCCTGCCATCCTGTGTTTGTACAGCCTCCCTCTCCTGCAGCACCCTGCAGGCTGACCACAGATCACTCCGTGGGTTTCACTGACAGGAAGGGAACAGTTCAGCCCAGGAATGCTGCTGCTGCTGCTTCTGGGGAGCAACTCGGACCTAAAACCCCTCACCAGACTCGAGGTGTAGGAGTATCTGGGCTCACAAACTTATTTCAGTGGGAATCTCAACACGCCATTGATATCAACACCCGGCCCTTCCCACGAGGGGCATTAACATCTCACCAAAAAACTGCCCTGGGGGATTTGCTCAGCAAATCTCACCAGGACCATCCTCAGAGGCCCCCCAGACAAGGGCTTATTCCTGATTCGCCTTAGCTTGTAGATCTGACTGGTTCCTGGAGGATCCTGAGGACTCCAGCTGGATTCCTGATGCCATCAGCGGGATGGTGCTCATGGACCCACAGCACGAAGCGCTGGCAGGGTCTGGATTTTACAAGAGATGGGGTAAACTCTGGGCTTGCCCTGAATCTGTGGGGAAATACCACCGACAACACGATCAGCGCCATCCTTTCACCTCCTGCGCTGTGAAAAAGGGGAAGCGACCCTGATTATCCGAAAATGCAAATGCCCCTCTTGGTTTGGAAGCAGTTGGGCTGTGGCTGCTCAGGCTCCCGCAATCCCCCGAGGCTGTGCCTACACGTGTGAATAGCTGGGGAAACACGGCAGGGCCACGTCAATCCCGTCAGCAAGGAAGATGCAATAAAATAGGATTTAACAGCCGGGAGAAGCACGGGAGGGACCGAGAGCCCCTGGTCAGCCCTGTCCTGCCCAGCTCTGCCAGGCTGAGGTGCTGGGAGAGCCTCAAGTGCACAAGTGGGGGAAGTCAGAGAAGCTGCTGCATGTCTGGGTCAGGGTTTTTATGACATAGTTGGCTGTGAGCTCAAGTGATCAGAAAGGAATAAATTAACAGGAAAACCCAGTGATTCAGAGGGTGTTTGGCGACAGGCCAAGGCAGCTCGTGCTGGCTGATGATTTAACCGCTGCTGGGTTTGCATGGCTGGGTGTTCACGGGCAGGTTTAGTGACAGCATCTTTCTCAGGTGATGCCGACTGAATCTCTGCTTCCCTCATCCTAAAGACTTGGCAGGGCTCAAGGCATCTCCTGGGGAGAAGCTTCCACAGGGCAGGGAGAGGAGCTGGATATAGTGTGGGGGTCTCAAGAGCTCTCCTGGGGTGGGAAACATCCCCAGCTCACACTAAGGTCACTTCTTTAAATCTCAACAGACATTTCCTTTTCCAAAAGTGGGAAATAGTGCTTTAAGAATGGCATCTCCTTCCTGGAAGGATCTCTAATGCCCTGGCACCACTGGCTGGCAGCCAGGAATATGAGCAAATATCCCTTCTGTGGACAGGCTGTCCTGCAAGGGGCCAGAGATGGACAGAGCTGGGGATCAGAGAGGTAACTGAGTGTTCCTGCAGGCTGCGAACACCAATCCTTGCAGGGGGGATCACGAGTGGCCAGGGAACAGAGGCCCCTCATGCAGAGAAGCACGCCACGAGCCTTCTGCTTTCAAATGCTTAGAAATGGAAAAATGACCCTGGATTAACCTTTGCCTACGTTAAGGATGGACTGGAGATCCACAGGGGATCCATTTTCGAGGCAACTTCAGAGCAGTTTGCACTCCTTCAGTCGGTGCTGGCACAAGAGGCCAGTGCCACCCCCGTGCTGCCCTGCCCCTCGGTGGGACCTGGGCTCTGCACACAGCCTGCTCTCCTGCCTGCAAAGGGCTGCACGGAGGGGGTTTTGTTGCTTTTCTAAGTCAAGACAAATAAATTCCTCCTGTAACTTCACTATTCCCAGGAGACACCAGACTGAATTCCATTGCCAGTTCCCACGCTGACACTGGAGGAAGCCAAAGGGCAGCGACCAAGAGGCAAAATCTTGAACAATCCATGCAAAGGGCAACCAGCAGCAAGCAGCCCTTTCCCTCTGTCAGTGAGGTGCAGAGCCAGCACTAGCCATTTACTGGATGTCTAATGGACTTAAAGAAGGCCAAAAATTGGTTTAGTGCTGTCTTAAGGCACCTGGTCTAATATCATTACGTTTTGCCCAATCCAATAAGGAGTGCAAATCCTGGGATACTGCGCATCATTAACCGGGCCTGGCAGGGAGCCCGGCCCTGCACACATTGCTGAGAGCCAGGAGGGGGCTGCTGCCCCACACAGGACCCTCAGCTGGGGATCAAACACTCCTCAGAACACTCAGAGCGTGTTCTCCCTTAATCACCTGGATAAAGGTCCTGCTAGTTTAAAAAGCAGAGTTTTAAGGTTTCTTCTGCTGCTCTCAGCTGCTCTCCCCCTCTCCTGCTGCAGCCAGCAGAGGTTTAAATGCCTCCTTTTCAAACACATGCCAGCCATCTCCAGAGCAATACTTCTGGGAGGTGTGGTACAACAGTGCATGAAATAAGCAGCAGTTTATACTATTTGAAAAATGTTTTTCTGCTTCACCTCTAACAAAGTTGATTGCATTTTCCATTTCACCTCCTTCACGGCTTTTCTCTCTTCCTTAAGTGTTCTGTGACAGGGGAATTACCATGGCTTCCCATTTAAGAGGTGGAGGGAACAAGTGAGATAATCTAGGAACAAGTCTGTAATAGGCATCCTGTGACACGGGAGCCGGGCCGGCGGCACCTCGAGCAGCTGAGCTGTCAAACCCTGCTGCAGCCACTGAGACCATCCTGCAAAGCCTGCATTTCAATAAATAAATACTCCTATCCAATACGGTGACCTGGTCCTCCTTCTGAAGGGCTTCCCTGCTTTTCAGGTGTAACTGATACTCCAAAAGCAGCTCCAAGCCCTTTCCAACACTCCTGTGGTGCTGTGGGAGGGCAGAGGCAGCAGCAGCCCCCGGCACGGGCACACCTGCAGCCCCAAGTGCCTGCCAAGGTCTTGGCAAAATGAAATGTTGTCAATATCTGTAAAATGCATGTGGCAAGATTAAAACAATCAGTCACTAAAAGCCAGCTCTCAGGAGTTTCCTCCTACCTCCCTCTTCCAAGCAGCTCCCTGCTCCGGCAGCCTCGCGCCTCTCGTTAGGTCTTGGGCACAAGACAAACCACAGAGTAACAAACCTAAGAGTTTTCAGTGTCAATATTTAATTTAATCAACCTGAGACTGGGCTACGATCACCACAGCATAGGGCAAAGCACACAGAGCTACCATTTTCATGACTCTCTTTGTTGTTTTTCAGATTTCACATCCTAAAACCAACCAGGCTGTGCTTAACTCGGTGCTGGGGTGTGACTGAACTTCTGTCTGGCTCTCGGACTTAATCCCATAAAAAGAACTGCCAGTGCCACAGCCTAAGCTCGTTCTTCACCAAAGAAATGCTGACTGCTGTTTTAGGAGCTAATGAATTTCATAGTCCGAGAAGCCCAAGATAACAACCCCTCCTTTTTCATCTCAGAGAGAAAGAGAGAGAAAGACAAAGAGAGCAGACAGAGAGCAATTGCTGTGTAAGACACAAGTCCTGTCAGGCAGATTGTATTTGTCAGGATGCAAGTCCAGTGATTTACGTGGGGATACTGGCAGGCATGCTCAGGCACCTCTGAACTGTGTCACTTACTGGCTGAAGAGTACAATTATTAATTAATACCTACATTAATTAATAATAGAATTAACTGAACAGCTAGCAATAACTTAACCTGGCTTTGTCACGGCAGTCATGCAAGTCAGGCTCTCCCGCTGTGCAGTCGCCACGAGCCCTGTGGATGCTCCCGTGCTGAGGGACAGACATGCAGGTGCTGAGGGGCTGTGGCAGGGGCACAGGGACAGTGTGGGGCACCTGGGCCTGCTCTGGGTGTGCACACTCTGAGCTTAGAACATCTGGCCAGGAGAGTGTTTAGAGAACATCTTAGGAGACAACGGAAGAAGTCAAGAGAGAGGAGAAGACTGATGACAATGGAGAGACACAGCAAACCAAGGAGTTCACAGCTGGCCTGGCAAACCACTCCTGGGCCAGCAAAGCCAGTAGACAACACACAGGTGAGGCAGAAAGCAAAGAGCTCCTTCAACTTCTGCAAACACTCCCCCCAAAACACCTGCACAGAGCGGAGATCAACCTGCCTGCACCTGACCTGAGCTGAGCCTTGAGGAGCTCTCTCAAAACCCACTTGTAGGCCTACTCGTGCTATGGAACTTTGGTAACAAATCAATACATCCATGACTGTGTGAAGCTTTGGAGAACTTGAGAAATGACCTCTCTGACCTTCCCTCTGTGTTGAGTATTTCCAAACCTGTAGCTGCAAGAGTTATTGCGAGAGAGAATTAACGCTGGTTTGCCCAGTGGAGACTCTGCCTAACACCAGGCACGGCATTGATCAGCTGGCTGCAGCCTGCCTGGCTGGGGAAATGAATCTGACATTCCAGAGGTACAATGTCTTTACTAAAATACTTTATTTCCTAGAGTTGATGCTACTGTGCTGTCTTTAAAAAATTACAGGCAGCCCCAGGAAACAGGAGTGTCCCTTTCCAGCAGCAGGAAAGGGGTACTCCCTCCCCAGTTCCAGCATTTTAGCAATTTTTTTTTTTTTTTTTTTTTTTTTTTTTGCTAATGGGAGACTTTGGGAATTAGCAGAACCTCTACACACCTCCGCACTCACTCCCATTTCAGCCTGAAATAAACAACTGAGATAGATTTCTGCCCCCAGGGACAGCTTCTGGACATCAGACTGGAGACACGAGATCAAATTCATCTCTGGTGCAGTTCCACTGGCTTTCAACCACCTTCGACCAGAGATTAATTTGGCCCACAGATACATTAAGAAAGGATACAAAGCACAAACGGTATTTGATATAAAAAGAGAAGGGAGGGGGAAGTTGAGGGGATGCTGGATCCTAACCCAGCAGGATTCAGCCCAGCCCGCTCCACCCTCACATCACCAGGCACAGAGCGTGTTGCCGGTTACCTTTTTGCTTACTGACTTTCTTTACTGTCATTGCCGCTTGCCGCTTTTGATTCTCAGAAATTTCAAAGCCTGGAAAAGGGAACACGGCAAACACAATTCAGAAGGTTGCTCACAAAGCCTCGCTTCCTTTCGGGGAGGGGGATGCTCTGCACTGTTTGCAAGCACGGAGTGCTCGGGGTGTGTGTGGGCAGGGGCTCTACCGAGAAGCAACTCCTCCTTGGCTTCTTTCTAATCTCACTTGTGCAGGGGCTGGATGAAAAGTAAGATTAGACCAATTTTTATTTATGCAGTGTCATAAATATGCCCAGTGCTTTAGAGCTGAGCAAAAAACTGAGCCCCGACTGACACTGGTCACAGTCAATTTAAGGGCTGGTCCAAGGGAAGGGCTGTCACTGACTTTGCTGCCTCCCCTCTGCATGAGACATCCTTAACCTGAGCAGGAGGATGCAGCCAGGAGACCCTGAGGGTAGATGGCCAAAGACTTCCCTCTCCCACACACCCACGGAGGTTCAGGTTTGAAGCTATGGGCAGAATTTGTTTATTGAGGGCCAAAAGGAACAGTAACTGAGCTGGAGAGAGACCTGTTTGTGACCTATTTGTGAGCAACCAAGGACATTTCACCAGGGCTGAACTGTAATTCTACCACAAAGAAAATGTGGGCTCCTCCACCCTTTGGGGCTAAATGAAACACTACCAACAACCTTCTTTCAGATTCATTTTCACATTCCTCACCTATCTTTTCATCTTCTTTTACCATCTTCCTTTCTTCTCTGAAAGCTCTAAGCCATCGTAACTTCTCCTCCAGTTTCTTGGCAAAGAATAAGTGCATTTCCTCAGTCTCCTTGTTATGCAGTTTGAAGGCATTCTTCATGCTGACATTGAAGTCATCATCTCTCCCATCTTCTATATCCACCACTTCATATTTATCCATGTCTATGCGCCCTTTGTAGTACAGGATATCCCTTCGGATCAGATCCTGCAGAGGGAAAAGGAGACAGGGTTCATGGTGAGACCTCATGGAGCCTGAGCTCAGCAGGGAATTCCTGGGAGAGCTGAGGAAAAGAAAGAAGTGATGGTGAAACCTGGTCAGATCCTTCAGTTCCTGGGAGAGCTGAGGAGAACAAAGAAGTGATGGTGAAACCTGGTCAGATCCTTCAGTTCCTGGGAGAGCTGAGGAGAACAAAGAAGTGATGGTGAAACCTGGTCAGATCCTTCAGTTCCTGGGAGAGCTGAGGAGAACAAAGAAGTGATGGTGAAACCTGGTCAGATCCTTCCAGCCTCACCTGCTGTGAACACCTCTCTTGCTGGCCAAACAGGGCAGGCCACGGGCAGAGAGGAACAAAACACACACCCTTGAGCTGCAAAATTCAGTTTGTAGGCACAAAGAAAGGTCTCGGAGCAGGTGACGTGTTCCAGCATTCCCACACGGGAGGTTCTGCTCCGCAGGGTGAGAACTGTAAGGCACAGGCCGCTGGCAGCACAGGATGCCCCGTGCAGCTCTGTTTCCCACACACATTCCCACATCCAGGGGGGACTGGTCTCTGCCCCTTCTCCTTGGGGCCCATGTCCCACTCACACACAGCTCACTGGTGAGAAACCACCCTGACTCTCAGCTCAAAGCACTCCTGACCTACCTCTGTCTCATTCCACCTGGGGTTTAACCTCTTGATCCAGCTTGTTTTGCTTTTTCTCTCCTTGATATTTATAACCTTTTCAACCAAACCTGTTCATGCCCATCTCCCTTCTCAGCTGGTTACTCCCTGTTGTTCAGCAACAGCTCATTTTTCTGCGTTGGGAAGGGAAAAGTAAATTCCCCACTGGCCCCACATCTCTGTGCCCGTTATCTCAGATAACACAAGATGATCATCAGAAAACAGAATTTTAATTCTCTAGTCATGGCCACACAAGGTGATTCAATAGATTTCAAACCAAATTCAGCAACACACAATCAAGATTTCCTTCCTCTAACCACTCTCAAAAGCAATATTTAGGTATATTAAATCAATTTAACCTAAAAACCTTTGGATTTTTCAGAGTGCCCTAAAGATAAATGCTATGTCACAGGATTCATTTAAGAGGAAAAATGAATGCAATGTACAGCTCTTATTTATTGAAACAATATTTAGCAGTGAGGTTTTTTCAAGATAAGCAGTAGGTATTATTTTAAACAAATTAATCTTGGAAAATAAACTCTACATCATAATGATTTAGCAAACTTGCTCATGGATCTGCCAGACAGTATGAACTATCACAAGACTGGCCAGAAGCTCACAGGCTTTAAATCCTGCCTCTTTCCTCTGGAATGCTCTGGGCAGGGGGGGGAACTCCATTAGCAAATATCTCATACAAAAACCTTCCTCTGGTGTAGGCTTGAAATAGTGATGCCGTCCAAAACATAAGAAAAAGGTATTTCAGGCTGAATAGGCAACAGAAAACCTTTTCAGTTTCATCCTAACTTAGGAAATTGCTTCTTTCCCTCGGTGCTGTGGAAAGGCTGCAAGAGCCACGCGGAGCCTGATCAATCAGGTCAATACCACACACGGTGTTTAATGGGAGTCTGGGGCTTGTTCTTAGAGAGAACATTTATCTCCACCACCTTCTCAACAAAACCTGACACCAAGTCTCACAGGGACAAAGACGTGCTCCTGACATCAGCGGCACAGCAGCCATTCCCCTTCCCACTGCTGCTGAGAACTTCCAGAACCAACCCCATCACACCATGCTCCTGTGAGGACGGATCCAATGGATCCCTCCAGGCAATTTTCAGGATTGTGGAGAGATTTGTTCATAAAGGAAGAATCAATAATCACAAGAATCAATAATCACAAGCTCTGAAAATCCCAGGCTCTGCGCACTGCCTCTTTCCTCACACACACTAAATACATTTTCTCCCTCTTATCTCTCCGATTTTGACTCAGAAAACACTATGAGCTATTTTTAATAGCTACTGCCAAGTGAATGCTTTACCAGCTTTGTGCTTCCAGAGGACAATCCATGGGTTTGGACGTGCCTGACTGAGCTGCTCCACACATTTCCCCTCCCGGGATGCAGCAGGAGCTGCCGCTGTCTCCGGCGAGGCTCCGAGGCTCCTGAGCTGCAGAGTGTTGGATGGGAAGATAAAGGTGTTGCCCAGGAGTGACTGAAGGAGCAGTGAGGAGATAATGGAATCCCAAGTGCCTCTGGAGGTCAGATGGCCCCACAGGTTACTGCTGCTGAAATGCAGGAGTGGGGAAGCAGCAGCTCAGCTGCAGAGGAGGAAACGCCGTGGTTTGGCCTTGAGCTGAGCAAGGGAAAGACAACAGCACAAAGCTCCTGTCTGCCACTTCACTGTCATTTGGAGAAGGAAATTCAATAATGACTCTAGAAGAAATGGATCATCTTTTCTCCCAATGCTTTCCTTCACAAGAAGGGCCATTCCTCACTTGTTGGCCATGAACTCCACACTGGTACCCTGAATTTGTAAGAGACCCTTATTCCCCCCAGAGTGGCAGAGCACACAAACATCTCATGGGCAGCACGTGCCTGGACATGGAGGACTTCGTCCACACCTGGGTCCAGAAAGTTCAGTCCACAGAGCAGATTAACAACTGTAACTGGATAATTTCATTTCTAATGGGCTCAGCATTTCCTATTATCATTCTCCCTTCTTCTTGCCAACACGCAGTGAATGGATATTATTTCCCAACTGACTCAATTTTAACACCCATAATATGGGAAGCATAATAATTATTTGATCCGTGGATATTTTATCACAGCTTTTTAAGAATAACAGACGCCACTTAGCTCCTTAGTGAAGCATGGCCCTCTAAACACCTGGCCCTGTAATTGAGTTCAATAAAATGCAGGTATTCGTCTGGCCTACAGGAAAGACACAAACAAGGCCAAACCCTTGTTTTAAGGTGCTTTTTACGCACGTGGACAAGAGGATGGAGATCGAGAGAGCCCAGAGGCCGTGAAGGGACGCTGCTTGTGTGCTGTCTGCCAGGTGCAGCAGCGGTGCTCAGACGTGAACCTGTTGATCCTCACTTTGTCCAGCACAGTTCCAGCCTTTCTCCCAGCAGAGTCAAAGCAAAGATAAGATAAAGGAAAGCAGCTGTGAGGCTGAGGAGGGAAATGGCTTGTTCCACCAGCCTGGTGCAAGTACAGCACGGCAGGAGGACAGAGCAGATCCGTGCACAGAAATGGAGATCTGTCTGCTACGGAAGCAGCCACGGTGCTGAGAGGAGCTCCGGCTTTGTGGGGGACAGGAATGGCAGCTGCTGCTCCTGTTCCTGGTCATCCCAGGGATAAATGAGAGAATTAGGAAGAAATTATTAACCTCTAGGATACAGCTTTGTTCACATGCTGGCTCTGTTCGTTTGGAACTGTTTATTACCCTGCCTGTGGCTCAGCCAGGGTGACCATCGGCTGCTTTGCACTGGCCAGTTCTGAATGTCACACGAGATTATTTCTTGTAGTTAAATCAGGCAGGAGCAAGAAAATTTAAAAATAAAACCCCAAAAAAATACTCTCAAAACCTTATCAGTGGGGTAAGGCCAAAGAAATTGAGCTGTTTAATCTAGAAAGGCCACAACTAAAAAGGAATGTGCTGCTGGTGTTCCAGTATGTGAAAGCTGCTCCTCTTCTAAGGAGGCTGGTGATCAATTATTCTCCATTTTGATTGTGCCTTGGCTTAATTTACCACAAGGGAGAACAGGATTAGAATCTTGGGAAAAAAATGTTTCTATCTAGAAGAGTAGTTAAACCCTAGAACAGACAAAACAGGGAAGTCTTGGGACAGCGTTCCTGGGGGATTTTCAAAAGAAGGTTAGACAAACATCCATCAGAGATGATCTGAGTATGCTTAATCCTGCAAAGGGAATAGCTGATCTCCTGGGGTCCCTCCCAGAGCTGCAGCTGGATGGTGTCTAAGGGGAGTGACAGATGGAGCAGGGATGGGAGCAGGTAGGATGAGCAGGGACCTGGGGCGGTGTGGGAGCGGGACGGCAGCAGAGCAGCAGCGGCACAGACCTGCAGCCTCTGCACAGCATCCAGCCTGCCTTGCCTGGCTCTAAAGGAAATTGATGCATCTGGGTCATTTGCACTTATTTGTCTAAATATGATCTTTTTTTACCCTACAGCTTCTATGATTTCCTTTTCTTCCTCTCGCTGAGGTTAATTAAGCTCTTCTGAATAATGCTCTGCAGTCTGTTCACGTAATCTGTACTAAGGATTCACAAGGAAAAGATGAAGCCAAAAAAAGTGGTTTGATGGGAGCACAAAGCGAAGTTCTGACACGTTACATAAGCCCCCCACAGCTCTGCTCCCCAGGTGCTGTGCTGGGGTTTGCGGCCACGCTCGGGGCTGGCCCTGCCTTGGGACCTGCCTGGGCCACCCCCTCTGCTCCCACCCCCCATCACTGTCCCCTCTTGGAAGGGGGAAGGCTTTATGTAACTGTGCTTGGAAGGAAAAAAATCTTTGTGACCATCATAAGGAAAGCAAGGCTGAGCTTTATGGGAAAACCTGGAAGCTGGGATGGGCTCCCACAACGAATTGTGCTCGTGCTGGAGTGGATACAGACACCTGCAGGAAGGATTGCACCTGGAAATCACTCTGTTCAGCGGCTCCCTGACTCCTCCTTGTCTTCAGACCTGCTTCTCCTGCTCTCTAGTTTTAATCTCTAACTTCTTCTCTGCCCCAGTATTCCAGACCACAGCTCCTTGTGCCTGGCACTGCCTGTGGGAGAGGAAAAGGCTCAAACCCTCCCGGGACACTTAAGGGGAAAAAGAACAACCCCAAGGAGGGCAATGTGCAGTCACCAGTGCAAAATGGAGTCACAACCAGAAGCCATTCGAGGGTTTCAGCAGCACAGGGCACCCGAGAAGGACCTGGCCTGGTCCCAGACCTTCATTCCATGTATGCAGCATTCCAGGAGCTTCATATTCCTCCTGTTAACTCCTGAGTAGGTGGCGTGCAGGGGTGGATGGGTTGGTTTCAAGCAAGGGTTTGGATTTAGGACGGTGCCTTTTTCAGGAGCTGTGGTTTACTCCGTGCTAGGTCACACTCGGCTTCTCATGCGTAAAACAAACCATCCGTGAAACACAAATGGAGGAAGAGCCATTTCCAGCCGTGAGTCATTAGATCCCTCTTCGGAGCTGACAGGACAGGAGATGCCAAGCACAGAATAATCCTTTACAAGTTCCTCACTGCATATGTAGGTTATTGGTGCTCCCGTTTATCAAACCCTGCACATTCCAATGGCAAAGGAGTTTCAAAATGACTCGGGGAGGAATTATGTGCTCTGAGGACGTGGATGCAGCCAGGCCCTGTGAGTGCAGCTCCTGGTGCTCCATGTGAGATGTGTCCTTCAGCCCTTCCCCACTTCTACCGCGGGATAATGACATTTATTTATTGTACAGATCAAGGGGGAGCTGTAAGAAATCGGTGAGAGACACACTGGAAGGCTCTGGTGGTGGGTCTCTAACAGCTCAAAGCTGTGTGGGAACAGCTCAGCATTGGGAGCCTTGGGATCAGAGGAGGCCTGTGGGCAGCACAGCACAGCCCCTCCAGGCCACAAGGATGGGGAAGGCTCTGGAGGGGCCTTATGAGGAGGGGCTGAGGGCACTTGGTTTGTTCAGCTGGAGGAGACCGAGGGGAGACCTCGCTGAGGTCTTTGACATCCTCCCAAGGGGCAGCAGAGGGGCAGCTCTGATCTCATCACTTGTGACGAGGGACAGACCCAGGGAAGAGCTGGAGCTGGGCCAGGGAGGGTTAGGTTGGGTATCAGGAAAGGTTCTTCCCCCAGAGGGTGCTGGGCACTGCCCATGCTCCCCAGGGAATGGGCACGGCCCCGAGGCTGCCAGAGCTCCAGGAGCGTTTGGACAGCGCTGCCAGGGATGCCCAGGGTGGGGTTGTTGGGGTGTCTGGGCAGGGATGAGAAGCAGCAGTCCCTGCAGACCACCTCACCAGAGATGAACCTCCTCAGGTTCCGAGGGAGAGCAGCCAGCCAAGGACAGGCTGGACACAGACCCACCCACGGCGAGTCCTGCCCTTGGTGAGAGCTGCCATGGGAACAGTTGGTGCTGGAATTAGGCTAAGACTAAGCCAGGGTTCACAATAACTGCACCCAAACACCAGCTGATGATTTGGGAAAGGCAGAGGTTTGGAAAAGGCTGAGCTGCCATTTGCACTGAGGTGTGGGTGGGTCTCAGAGCCCTCTCTGTGATTTCCCACCGGCCTGGACACTGACTGCAGAGCAGAGGAGCAGAGTTTTCCAATGTACTCCTGAATTTTGTCCTGATTTTCCTGCTTGCCTGCTCTCTCTCTTCCCTCTGCCCAGCCTGCCGTGAGCAATGAGAGCATGGCACGCTGCCACTTTGCCATGTCTTTGGGTATCTTTAGTCAGAAGGGCTTTCAACGTTCTTCGACTTTTTAAAAAAAGGTTCCGAGCCTACATTTTTAAAGTGTAATTTACCTTAAAGAGACCCTCTGATGAAAGCAGCCCAGCCTGCTTTTCATGAACACCAAGGGGACAGTTTTCTGTAGCATTTGTGCACTTAATTTAACCCTGCTGTGGGCTGTGCTCAGGTGGGACAGTGACAGTGACAGTGACACAAGCGGAGCTCAGTGCAGCACCACACTGGGCCTCTCCTCAGTCCAAACGAGACCCTAAAGCTCAGTGAACCCCTTGGAGTGTTTTTGTCCTAAATATTCTCGATATAACAAAATAAATCTAAGCCCTGCTAAGTGTTTGGATGCCAGAGCCTGTGAGCTTTGCTCTGAGCCCTCGGACACTCAGCTGGGACTGAGCTGGCATTCGGGAGCAGGGAAATGGGATCTGCTCAGCCCAGCCTGGAAGGAGCTGAGGGATGGATCCTATCAGGGACAGGGGGATGTAACACCACCTCCCCAAAACCCCCTCAGCCACTCGCTTCCCACCCCAAACTTGCCAGGAGCGTCCCCAGGGGAGCCGAGACGCCGGCGCTCTCAGTTTACGTAACTCCTCCTGCACGAGGACAGCTGTGCCGGGGAGGTCGGCAGATCTCTGCCAAATTACCCAGCACTGTCTGTCTCCTGAGCTCGGGAAGAGACGTTTGATTCATCCTCGCCAGCTCCGCGGAGCTGCAGCGTGGGATCGTGGGATCCGAGAGGGGGAGGACGGGAGCTGCGCGCGTTCGTGGGGAAATGCTATTTTCGTTCCGCGGATTCGGTGGAACACCAGCGGCATTCTGACGCCTTCTTCCACCCCGAGCCCGACCCTCTGGCTGCAGAGCAGTGAGGCGAGGGCCTTCCCAAAGGACTCATAGCAGGAGGAGATGGGAAATCCTTGTGCAGCCACGTCACTCCGCTCTGCTGGCCTCCCCATCTGCTCCCAGGGGCTTCAGGTGGTGCTGACGAAAGGTCAGAGGAGGGATGAATGGCAGAGGAGGGGTAGGTTTTTTTGCTTGTGGGCCAAATTTACACCCACTGCAATTCCAGGAGCAGTAAGTGAGGCACAGAGTGTTTTGCAGAGCATCCTGCAAATCCGTATGGCCACAGGAGGCAAAACCTGATCCCTGCCCGGACAACCACACAGATGGTGAAGGACTCTAAATTCATCCCTTTCTGGATTTTAGCACTCCTCCTGCTGGCTCCTCCAGTCCCTCTGGATTCTGCTTTTCCCTCTCTGCTCCCCTCAGGCAGTGGAAGGGCAGCAGGTCCTGGGTCAGCATGAATCCCCTATGACACTGTGACACGAGCCCCCTGTGACATAAGCCCCCTGTGACACTGCTTAGGGCACATCCCTGGCACCTGCACTGCCCTGCAAAGGCTCACTGAGCATTCCAGGCTGTGGGACCATTCGCAGGAATGTTTTCCTCCCTTGAGTGCCCCTGTCTGAAAGCTGGAATGCTGTTTCATAACCGGTTTTAATCTACATCCTGCTGAACGCTGGACTTGCCTTCCTTGGCTATCTGCTGGCCAAGAGACTGACGAAGCATCCGGCTTCCCTCCCGTGCTCCGTGATCCCACAGAAACCTCTTGCCTGCAGACAGCACCAGCTGGGCAAGAGCACAGGGCTCTGTCAGTGGGGCTGGGCAAACACTGGTCTCTAAAAACTTCATTCCACACTTTGTGACCAAGCCACTACGTTCTCTTTGGTCGTCTCCATGCCCACCTCATAGACTCACGGAATATCCTGAGTTGGAAGGGACCCACAAGGACCATCAGAGTCCAGCTCCTGGCTCTGCACAGGACAGCCCAGGAATCACCCCAGCAACCACCCCAGCTCCAGCAGCAGCAGGCTCTGCCTGCCAGGGCAGCACCGAGTCTCTCCTGAGCTGCCGAAACCCAGCCTGACCCATTTCCCCACCCTGCTGCAGGCTGGGCCCAGGCCTGACCCAAAACGTGGCAGTTTGGGGAGATCTGTGTTACTGGGAGAAAAAGAGAAGAGCTGGGAGGGGCTGCTGAAGTCAAGCACTGTTCCTGGTGGGTCAAAAACCCACTTTAAGTAGTAAGAACTGCCCCACGGCCGCTCTGTGTTTGCAAACAAGATTTTTGGCTGGTCCCACAGGCCCTCTTTAGCCTGTAATAAAAGCAGGGCCCTTGTTTTGGTGCAGAGATCACCTCGGTGTTTCCAACAGAACCTACATGGGAACGAGACCTTCTTCACTGAAAGGACTCAGAAACGTCTCTTTTATCTCCCCATTTGGAAACCTGGCCTGCAATGGAGTCTGACAGGATTATTTTATTTACTCCATCTCCTGTAGCATGACTATTTCTGGCTGGCTGGCTGGCTACTGCTATTAAACTGGTCTCATTTTGCCTCTCATCCAACCTGCTTTGCTCGGGCGGCTCAAGGGAACACAGCAATGGCAATAAACCACAAGCTGGAGCTCGCGCTGCCTCCTGATTACAAGAGACACGTAAAAAGCACAAATGAAAACGAAATGTGCTTCATGCAGTCACAGATCTTTCTGCGCTGTCAGAAAACGCTAAACACGGGGCCCCACCAAGGACTGCTCAGCTACTGGTGAAAGAAAAGCAGAATTTAGAGCAGGAACTCTGTTAACCCTTCCTACTTCACACTGTCATTCCCAGCCACATGCCACAGTGCCCTGGAGCCCGCTGGGGGAATTCAAACTATTACCCAGAACAGAAAAAAGAAGATCCTCATCTGCTAAGAACCTCGAGCATCCCCAAAGTGATCATAATTAACGCTGTGTGTCACAGGCCTGGATGTTAAGTACCATGATTTGCAAATCTAAAGCATCTCCGTGTCAGACCCTCTCAACTTCAGGGTGACAAGGAAAGTGGACCCTGTGCCTTTAAGGCAACATCTTTGAGTGTTACCATCAGCCAGGACTGCCTTCATTTCTTGGTAATTAGGGCCAGCATCCCAGAATAGGCATTTTTCTCCTGATCATACACATATGGCAAGGCACACTGAGGCACTGCCTGCTTCCTGCTCAGCCTATTCCCTTCTGCCTTCCCAAAAGGCAGCTCTGCGTTAGGGTATCCAACCAACTCTTGGGAAAAGGCACCACTTTGTCCTCGTGCACACGGCAGTGTCCCAGCCTGTGGCTCAGGAAACGTGGGCAGTAGTTCACTGGGACAGTTTGACATTAATCCAGCAGCTGAAAGTTACCTGGCTTTGCAAGGAAAACCCGGATCCTGAGCTCTCCCAGTGGCTCTGGACCAGAACTGTAGCATCCAGTCCGGTGTTTCAGCATTCACTTTGTTGAACCCTGAAACGGCTGACAAGGCCATTTCATCTGATCAAACTCCTCACCTCCCAGCACCAGGAAATCATTCAGTGCTGATGTCAGGAAGTGACCAGTGCTGTCTCTGGTGGCAAAATCTAAGCCAAAGAGATTTATCTGCAAAGCTTGGAAACTATTTTTGAGAAAATTATCCCACACAAGTTTACAAGATGTTTGCCAGCAGGGAGAGGTGCCTGCCACGGTGTCAGCTTCTCTATCTGCTGCAGCCCTTGGAAACCTTAGTGCAGCTTTCCTGCTTGGGAGAAAGATTGCAATACACCCACGGTGGTGGAAATAACATCTGCCAAGCACGTTCAGTGCAGCCCTGGGTAATCACTCCTCTTCCCAACCCAGGACTCTGTCTGAAGACAAGGTGGCCATGGAAATGCATTCAGGAATTCCCAGTCTTGCAGGTGTGAAAAGCAGGTAACAACCCGGTGGTAATGACAGCAACAATCATCCTGAGAGTTATTCCCCCTCACAGAAATGCCTTAGCCAGGTGTCCAACAAAAAAAGGTGTTTTCCATGCAGGCACCTCTCGTGCAGCACCTCCACACCCCCCAAAATGCAGAAGGGAGGAGGACAGTGTCACACTAACGCTGTCTGCACATCGATGGAACCTTGCAGGCCCCCAGCAGCCCGCTGTGGATTGCTGACCACCCTCCCCCCTCGTGCTGATGACCGTGGAAATCCCAGCCCTAATTTTCCCAGAGTTAAGGGAATGCTCAATACCTCTCTGGACCAGACCCAGTGCAAGCCAGACTGGATGCTGCCTTCTGAATTGGAAATTCAGGGTCACGATCAAAGAGGAGGAGGTCAGGATTAAACAGGAAACCAGCTGTGCACCTCCAGCCTCATCGCAGCCCTCACTGCTGCTCTGGGGCTGCTGCTGTGCAGGGCCGGGCAAGGATGGAAAGGCACAGAAACGAGGAGGGGAAAAACAAGCACAGGCATTCCAGAAGGCACAATTTCAGTCAACCATGACTCAGGAGATGAAAGTGTCACCCACTGCAGTGCCCAGGCCGCGGAGGGGGCAGTGATGCCGCGCTGAGTCAGGAGCCACCCACGTCCCCACCCACGCCCTTCCCGCGCTGGCAGAGCCTCCTTGGAGGGTGCCAGGCTCAGCCTGGCCTGAGATCGGGAGCTGGGGCAGGAACACAGCCCTGTGCTGTCCCAGGGACCCCCCTGCACAGTTCTGTGTGGCTGCAGGGAGTGACAGCAAATCCTGAGCTGTCACACCCAGGACTGATGAGCTCTGTCCCTTCGTGTCACACAGGCGTGCTGGCAGCCAGCTGGGATCACCTCAGTGGGACACAGGGGCACAAGAGCTGCTGCTGGACACAGTTTCTCTGGATCACAGCTCACCTGCTGCTATCAACACCACAGCACACCAGCAGCAGCATCCTGCACTGCCCTCCCACCTTCTCCATGGGTTCCACGGCAGGGAGGGGTCCTGTGGAACCCAGCACGGCACAGACAGGAGGATGAGGCTTAAAAAGCCTCTCCCCAAGCGCCAGCACAGACACCCAGCACAGCCTGGCTGCTGCTCATCACCATCTCAATGCAGCAACTGGGCTGTCAGCCCCAGTGCCAGGTTTTGTAGTTCGTACAGGAATTGCAGGGCTATCTAATCCCAGATCACACACTGCAGCCAAAACCTAAAACGAGAAGGGAGGCAACGAGCCAAACCAGGGGCACATGAGATAAAGGCATGAAAAGAGCAAGTGGAGGCTGGATTTGCTATGAGCACCAAAATCCCTCTACCACAGTGTGCTCCCCACCCCGAGCGTGTGCACTGCCCTTCCTCAGGGCTCTCCACATCTTCTTCTGCACGTGCAGCCAACAGCCACCGTGCCCTAAAAACCACTTTGGACTGGCAAGCCTGCCCACAGCATGCCCTTAGCTGTGTCCTTACCTTCTTGCAGAGAACCATCTGGTGATCAAAGAGAAAGAAAACTCGCTGCTGGTTCCGTCCATAAGGCTGGTAAATCCAGGACATCTCTCCCGTGTAGATCAGCTCCGAGCTGCGGTCCAAGATATCGTCTCCCTGGAGGGCACAGGGAACGAGGCTGAGACAACTGCACTGGACAAGTTTGTCTTTGCAGGATGGGGAGAAGCTGCAATTCAGTAAGATTTCGACCCTTCTGCAGCTGTCAAAGCCACCCCATCTGATTTCAGACCAGAAACTGGGATTAGGGGATAATTCTGAAGGAAGGGGAATAACTGAAGGCAGTGTGGACACTTGAAGCATGGTCACTATGGCTCACATTGCAATGGGGAAAGAGCTGCCCCAGACACCGTCCCCTCTCCCCACTGCCCTCTCCAGGTACCCCCGGACCCTTGGATCTTGCTGCAGGTGCTGGTGGCATCAGGAAAACAAAGCCCCTTCCTGCTGCCCACCCCAGAGGCACTTTGAATTCAGGGCACCAAATTCCCTGCACGCCCTCCCTTTAAAGCAGCATCCCAAAGCACTTCCCCTCCTGGAATCTCCAGCCAGCTACAAAAGCCTGGGACACTCTGGGATATCAGCTCCCCACCTCCGAGGCTGCCAGAACTCAGCCCTCTGGATTGCTGCCTCTCTTCCCACTCATCCAGGCACTGCCAGTCCCTTCTCCCACAGCTCGTTAGAGCTCCCCAGCTCCAAAATCCTGTCAGGACCACCTCGGTTCTCGTGGCAGCCCCGGCCCCCCCGGCTGGCCAGGCCTCCCTGCTGGCTGCCAGAGTGCCCTCACCCTTCCCTGCCTCCGGCTAACGCTTGTTTTCCTCTCCCGAGCTTTTTTTAAGGATTCATGAGCAGATGGTCTTGAAAACACAGCGCTCTCTCTCCCACTCTCTGAGAGAACAAATGCAGTCACCCTCCACTAATTGGAATGAGCTGGACTTTTTAAAAAGTTAATTAAAACCTATTTATTAAAAATGGGTGAATTCACCACCACCTGCCCTGTGGGCATCTCGGCAGAGCACCACAGAGGGAGGCGGGATGGCTCCAGCTGAAAGGTAAGGAGCAGGATTCAGGAGCAGGATTCAGGAGCAGGATTCAGGACCAGGATTCAGGAGCAAGTCAGAGAAGAGCTTTTTTTTTTTTTTGGCTGTGAACTACTGCAGTTCTGGCTTTGATGCCAAGCTGGAACCGATTTCTGGGACGACAGAATCCCAAAAATCCCAGCAAACAGCTTGTGAAGGTTCAGCCAGCCATGGGGGGCACGTAGCTAGACGCACACTTCTGGTGCTGCTCACACTTGCAGGTGCCAAGGCAGCCAAGAGTCCCCCCCACTCCCGATTCCGTGGTGAGGATTTCAAACTGCTGCTCAGGTGAATGTGTAATTAACCTCTCAGCATTGATTGGGAGCGACCGCCTGTGTCCCCGGGCCCCGTGACAACAGCAGCTTCATTAAGTCACTGCATCACCAAGCTGCAGCACAGACTTCCAAACCGCCTCAGCCAGGGCTTTATCCCCCTCCCTGCCTCACTTCTGTGCCTCTGCTGTCCCATGGGCTACTGAGGGTAACTGCCCAGGACACAGAGGGAAATGGGATGGGCTGTGACCCCACAGTGCCTCAGCAGGGTCCCACTTCAGCCCGGCCAGAGCCCCGGGACAGTGTGCTGCTGCCACAGCTCAGGGGGACACGAGCCCTAGAACCAGAAGCCTCTGAAGAAAATGCACCAGCTCCAGAAATTGTGAGCTCTCCTGGCTAAACATGAGCTTATATGAAGAAGATTCCCACAAGCCTATGGATGGGAGCTTTAGGAGAGGGGGCGAGCTTAGGAGAGGCTGGCTGCTAAAAATAGAAAGCCAGCTTTGTCTTTTACTCCTGTGGTAGCATCTGAAGCCTGAGGACACGCAGAGGGCTCTGTAAACACTTCTACTTGATTAGCTGACTCCAAACTGTGTAGTCCCTGCAAGCAACATAACCCAAAAACATCCAGATCCGAAATGATGGGATTTGTATTGCATTTCTTATGTGGGGAAAACAATTTCTATATCCAGTCTATAGGCTAGAAATAGCTGATTTCCCACTCGGGGTGAGCAAACTGGGAAATACAGATTGCAAAGGGTTTGGGACGGGCACGTGGCTGGCCAAGAGCAGCGTGTCCACGGTCCTGCCCTGCTCCTCCAGCCTGGGCTGCTGTGCCAATTCCCACAGCCGAGCCTCAGGGCAGCACCTCTGAACCTCCAAAGGCTTCTCCTGTCCCGACACAGTTGCACCTCTCTGAACAGCACAAATCGGGTTCTCCTGCTCCCCAGTGAGGGGCTCAGGGGGCAGCTGCAGGGTGGGGGGCAAAGAGGGACATTGGCTCCCCCAGCACGCCTCGATCTGTGCTCCAGGCAGACTCCCCCAAATGTCTCTCCCAGTCCCACGCCTCCAAATCTGTACAGAACCAGGAAAAAACTTCCTTTTTCTTCTCCATTTTTTCCCAACTCCTACAGAGGCTGGATCATCTGTATCCACCCTTAAGAGAAACCCTGCTGAAAAAGGAAGAGGCTGAACTTTCAGTTGCTCTGAACTGGCAGACGCTCAGCAGAGCACAGCAGCAGAGTGGCCAAGAGAAGCCCTGACACCTTTTCCAACCTGAGTGCTGTCCCGTAAGCCTCCAACAAACCCCCTCAGCCCTCCCCAGCGGCACCCAGGGCCTTCAGTGCACACCCTGCTGCATCCGAAGGGCAGCCCAAGGCACGCTGACTCCTCTCTTCTCCACGCTGTTCCAGTAATGGGAGCAGAAGGTCACCCACATCGGGGCTGGCTGTGAGCTCCCCCGAGCCCTGCGGTGCCACACAGAGTCCCCAGGCCACTCCTGACTGTGACAGCACAGCGTCAGCTCTGCTGCTGCTGCTGCTGCTGCTGCTGCCTGGGAAAGATGCAGCTCCCCAGCTCTGCTGCAGTGACCACCACGCTCTGTAACGGGCAGCTGGGAGGAGGTTTAGGAGTGTCATGAAATAAATGCTGTTGGGAGCACCAGGATACCAGGGCAGGGCTTGGCACTGAGAGCTGCTCCCCCTCCCAGGAGCCAGATGCTTCCCCGGTCTCGGGGATGCTCAGAGCCCAGCGGAGCTGCTCCCCTGCACCCCAGCCCACCCTGACACGGCCCTCTGCTGTCCCTGCTGGGCACCAGGAGGGGATTTCGTGCCCTTTCCCAGCTGCCAGGGAGCCAGCAGGGCTCTCTCGTGCCTGACACCGCTGTTCTGCAATTAGAGACTGACAGGCTGATTAGCACCCGGGGCTACACTGAGATCACAAAAAGGAACGCCAGCGAAATGTTGTCCTTTTCAACAGGCTCAGTTTTGGTACCTTCTGTTGCTGGGGGGGGAAAAAAAAAAGGAAGAAGAGAAAAAAGAAGGCTGCCGTGTTTTTTTTTCCCAGGAGGATTTCTCATCAGGCTGCCCTCACTTTGTTGGTCACAGGCAGCTTCCTTTCATGGCACTCTTGGATTCACTAACGCAGTATTAGGCTGAGGCCAGTGATTACAGATTACATAATTAAGGGCAGCAAGTCTTGATTTAAAGGACCCGTAAATAACAGGAATGAGAAGAAATTTAAAAGGACAATGCTCATTATGTTTCTCAAAATTATGTATTTCTCCCTTCATGGAAATTCAATACTCTTGGAAGCTGCCGTAGTGGCACCCCATGGGAATCTCTGGTAGAAATACCTAAATATCTACACAAACCAAAGTAATCTGTTTAAACAGCAAGTTCAAACCCATCCAGGCTGATGAGCAAGGCTCTGTCCTGTGCCAAACATCCACTGTTGGATCAGGGACCTCCACAGATCTCCTCCCAGGGAATGGGAGCCCCCATCATCTCCCTCCTGTGAGAAAAAACTGGGCTAAAAGGGAGGAAAGTGTTGCTGGAGGGCTGGCAAGGGAGCCTGAACTGCTGCAGTGATTACTGCTTCATTTTGTTTTGATGTGGTTCAAGAGCTGCGTGAAAAGGCATAAAATGGAGCAATTCCAGGTGTGCTGAGGCACAGACCTGTTTTCCACCTCCACATCACCCGTACAGGGCACTCGGAGAGGCTGTGCTGGGCCGTGCCCATGGAAACTGAGCCCAGACCCTGCCCAGGAGCAGAGCCCAGCGAGCTGGGCACGGTGGCACAGGTGGCACAGGGCTCCACGGGCTCACAGGATCCCTGTGGAGGCAGCAGAGAGGGAACAGGAGCAGAGGGGAAGGCAGGGATGCACCTCGGAGCGGTGTAACCACAGCCCTGCCCACGCTGGGGCTGGCAAGGACTTGGAAACGATGATGGGCTTTGTGGAAATCTCTTTCTAATCCTGCCCTGTGTGTGTGTGTGTGTGTGTGTGTGTGTGTGTGTGGAGCTATTCCCACCAACCTCAGAGGGCAGGAGCAGCGAGGGGAGCGAGCAGCAAAGGCTGCCCAGGGTGGGCTCTGGCTGCCCCCTTTGAAGCCTGCTCCAGCCCCCCGTGTGCTGGTTTGCCCTGCTGCCTCTAAATGTCAGTGGTTTGATCCCAGGGTGTTTCCCTCGGAGCGAGGGGACGATGCTGAGCAGGGGGAGACGGAGCTGGAGCATCAGGGAACACTTCAGAACACGGACAGCTGCCAGGCTCTGAAAGGGCTCGGCGGGAGCTGGTGGAAGCCCCAAACCGGAGCCATTACCAGCTCAAAGGACTGGTGTGGGCAGCACCTCTCTGGCTCTGTTTATGCACTGGGAATTCAGGTTGCAAAATAAAGAAGTGACTCACACATGGCAACAGATCAAGCCAGGCTTCTCGGTCAAGCCCACATTCCCACAATTACACAGGAACACATCTCAAAGGGACGGGGATTAGTTCTCATCTGCAGCAGTCAGTGAGATCAGAATCCTCCCCTAAGATTCTGCTCAGTCATTACTTGTCTGAAGATGCCAAAGCTGCCAATAATTCCCTGAGGCTTCAGACCCCGGCTTGTCCCTCGTGCCAGGCCCCCCTTTCCTGGTCCCACTGGCAACTGAAACCATCAGATCCTGCGTGCAGGGTTTCTTGGGAAAAACCTCTGGCCTTGGTTAACTCAAGGATATTTGCAGCTTTCAAAACCTCATCCTGAAATTCACCACCATGGGAAAATTTTTATCCCATGGAGGGATAAAAATGATTCCTAAAACATGGGATTCAGTAAAACTCCTCTGCTTAAAGCAGCTCGGACACATCCTGACTTCTCCTATTTGTTTTTGGATCAGCATTCCCAACAACAGCCTCTCCTTGCAAGAAAACGTGTACACACATTTTATATACAAGAACATTCCAAATATTTCCTCGCTAAGTATTTTTTGTTTGGTTGGGATTTTTCCTTCTTCTTTAAAAAAAATCTTTTCCCACCGTCTCCTCACAGAACGTGGGTAAATTTAGAAAGGAAAACGCAACTTCAGATCAGTGAATTGGCATCATCAGCCTCGAGATGCTGAGGAAAAACAGACATTCCTTCAAATAAAATATTTCCACGTGCTGAAACATTCAGCCACTGAAATCATTCACACAGTGGGAAGTCGGGATTAGCTCTGTCTTGTGCCCTGCCTGGATTTCTGGTGAAAAAAAGACTGAACTGGTAATTTTTTACTCCTGGTTCCTGTTTTCTTGTGGTCACTGCTGTTTTCAGGGGGTCTCAGGAAAGCTGAGCTGTGCCTGTGCTCTGGGCTGGCTGCAGCCACTGGGACGGACAGAGCAGGTACAGAAAGGTCTGGTTAGAGCAGGAGCAGGGCCAGGAAAGCTGGGAATTACAGCTGTGGGTGCCTCTCCCTGCTCAGGGACCTTCACACAGACCGAGCCTTGTGGCAGCACAGCAGAGGCAGCAAACACCAACGGGGAGCCGTGGTCTTCTCCTCAAACCAGAAATGTCCCTTCCCCCCAGCCTGGAGAGGCTGGGGACACACACCAGGAGATCCCCCCTGTACCCCCAAACTGCAGAGAAGACAAAGATCTGAGCCCTCAGGGGCTGGGGGAGGAGCCAACCCCTGTGATCCATGTCCTGGGGACACTGCTGCAGCCACTGTGTGGGATTTGGGGTCTGCAGGGCCTCAGGAACACCTGCACACATCTCAGCAGATCCAAGCACTTCCCAAAGATCCAATCTTTTCATTTCTCCCACTCTCTTCCTGCATTACACTGTGGCTCACTTCTGGGTATTTTGGGTTTCTGTGCATCCTTCTGGCTGTTCCATGGACAGCTGTGGAGTGGGGGCTGGATGTGATGATTCAGAATTACTTTAGAGGAAAGAATCAAGAGTGAAATCAATCCTCTCCTGGGTCCAGCTCTCATCCTCTCCTTTCTCATCAAAACTCTGTGACTCTTCTTGATCCAAAATCCAAAATAAAAAGGGCAAGGAGGGTGCTTTCCTTTGCCCAGGAGCTGTATTCCCATCAGATTTCTGAGCATGCCAACAGCAGGCTTTGCTGTGTTATGAGAAGCTGAAGGATGTTGCTGCAATAATGTGCTCAAAATCTGGAATAGCTGCAAAAAGCCTGGAAGAATAATTTGGCAAGTTCCTGAGGATAGGGTGGAGATAAAGAATGGGTACTGCTAAGCAGGAATGAATGATCAAGGATAGGGCTAAATAAAAATGAATTATCAACTGAGCTAATGGAAGAGAAAAAGCAACTGCTACTGCATAGATGCTGTGTGGAGGTCACCTTGGCTTCCCCCTCACACATGAATATTCACTGACTTGGAATGGGCCTGTCCTTAATCGAGATTTATTTACGGCGAGGGGCTCGGAGCTGCTCACAAATGACCCCCATTAGCTCATCCCATGGCACACTCCAGGGCTGAGCACGGAGCTGATGGTCCTGAGCCTCCTGCAGAGCATTTCCTCATTCTGGAAATGAGTCTGTGGCAGTGAGAGATGTTCCTGAGCAGTAAAACAATCAAACACATCGCCTGTGCTCTCTGCTCTCCCAGCCAGCCCCAGTCCCAGAGCCAGCTCTGACTGCTGCATTGATGTGTTTTATTGTGTGTTTTATCACCAGGTCCAGGGCTGAACCCAGCCTCCATCACAGCAATGGAACTAAATCAGCCAAGGAGGACACAGGTGATGCACCTGTATTTCTCTCCCTCTCCTCGCAGCCTTCACAGATCTCCGCCAGAAATAAAATAATTAACGGATTAACGCCTCTTTCCCCCAGATTCATTTACACAGCATGATCCCAGTGACTGGGATGTGGAGTTATTTCAGACTTCACAAGTGAGGAAGCAGAAAGGCTGCTCCATCACTCTGGTTATCTCCTTGCTGAACACATGGGCCGATGACAACAGCGAGAGGATTTACAGAAACGTTTGTCCTCAATCTGCTGCAAAACCCTATTTACGGATTACTTCCATACAATGATTTTAAAAAATCAGGGACAAGAAGAAAGGAGAACACAATTTTAGTATGGCTTTTCTTCCAAACACATGGCACAAATGCAGAGACTGAAGGCCTGCTGGTGAGGAATCCTTCTGCTGACTCTGCCTTCCCTGTGCCTCTCAGCTCCTTAATTACACCATCACTACACACAGGGCTGCTTCAGAAATATCTTTAAGTGGGAAGTCATTTATAAAATGCAAATGGCATCTCTAACTCCAGTTTAACAGTTTGGCTTCCAGTCATAAAGCAACCACCAGAAGGATTTTCTCCATTTTCCTAACCTGTCGCAACTCCCAGGGCTTTTTGCTCCGTCTCTGCCTCCTTCCTCCCCAGTGACACAGCACGGAGGCAGAACGCACACAGAGCTTGCTCAAAGTCTCACCTACTACCAGCACTGCAATCACAAAGGTCACTCCAGGTTTCTAGTGATGAAACTGGAACTGGACCCTGCATTTTCTTCAGGGCACCATTAATGTTTAAGCACCACCCTGAAGTCACGACTGTGCCCTTCTCCGCCCCAGGCTGAATCCCAAACTGTGGAAAATCAACTGTACCAGAGATAATTCAACAACAGCCTGGAATTTGCCCTTCCCAGGCTCCCAGGGCAGGTTTACTGTACCTCCCAGTCCAGGACAGAGGCCTGCCACTGAGCTATCTTGTCGATGTTCTCCAGCCTCCGCTTGCGCTCGTTGATCTGGAGAGTCACGTTCCTCATGACGGCCAGGGCAGCGGCCACGTACCTGTAGTCACTGGGCACAGAGGGAAAGGCCATCAGAGGCAGCAGGACGTGCCCAGGAGTCTTTCACAACCTCACCAGCCCAAAGGAACATGGGAAGGGGTGACCCCTTAGTGCTACGATGGGATTTTTCCATCTGGATCGTCACAATGGAGCAGCTCGATGGAAAGTGGAATTGGGGGCCCAGCACTGGTGAGCCCTTTACAGCCTTAGGGTGCCCATCTAAAGAGCACCCTAAAGACAGGCTGAGCATTTTCACAGCCTTTGTCTTTGGGTTTGGATTTTTCTGGTTTTAAAACAAACATTTAGAAAAGGGTTCCTTTGGACCAAGACCAGAGCACCTCCCAAGCCCCTCCCAGAGCAGCCACCCCATGGAATTCACTCCCACTGCAGATTTCAGGTGAGCAAATCAAAGCAACTCTTTTTTCCTCCCTGCACGGCCCTGTGAGTGCAGTAACACAGAGTGAGAACAGGCTCCTGCCAGGGCCACTGAGGATGATGATCAGTCTTTTCAAAAAGTGATGCTGAGATCGATGCCATTGATTTCTGCCCTGTGCCTGCTTTTCCATTCCAAGGAGCTGCAACGTTCATTTCCACTGAGAAGGCAGGCAAGGCCAGCTGCCACAACACCACCATAATGCATTATTAACTTAAGGGCTGCTATTGATTGCTGACTAATGAGAAAAACTGCCATCCTGGGCAGCTGCAGGGGGAATGGCTTTATTGATTATTGCTAAGGATTGTGCTGGTGACAGCTAAAAGAGGGGTGAATGCTGGGAATTAGATCCCCTCTCCACGTGATCCCAACAGGAGAAATACTAAGAAACAAACACACAGAAAATATTATTTGCTCTTCTGGCATCCTTGCTTGGATGAAACCTTGAGCTGAGTTTTCATTTTTTCTTAAATTCTTATGTCAAAACTCTAGCTGAGGTTAAAAAGAATCCTACAAATTCCAGGACAGCAGGATTGGGCCTTCAGCAAAATAAAGGAAAATAGCATATGGGCTGCCTGATATATCCATCACAGAGGTTGGGTGGGAAGGGACCTTAAAGCCCATCCAGCTCCACCCCCTGCCACGGGCAAGAACACCTTCCACTATCCCAGGGTGCTCCACGTCCCACCCAACCCGGCCCCGGACACTTCCAGGGATGGAAGTGAACATGAAAAACTTCTTGTGCCTCCCTTTGTGGGAGCGTCTGTGAGAAGAGAGCGTTGGTTGTGTAAGGGAGGAAAGGAGCTGTGCCAGGGGGACATCAGGGTGCCCTGGAGAATATCCAGGAGTTCTTTAGGGGAACAGGGAAGTCCCTGTGGCCAGGAAGGATCTGGAGAGGCAGGGAGAGGTGCAGGGCTTGCAGACAGTTTAATGATCTCCTAGCAGTGATGCCCATGCTCAGAAGGGAGGGCGCTCCTTGGCAGGGCCTCCTCACGTAGCGTGTTCCTGCATCCCAGCTCCCTCTGCTCTGGGAATGCTCAGACTCCAGCAAGCTGCACTTAGGACCTTCCTATATTTAATTCATATTAAGCTGGAGTAAATCTTTCAGAGGTGAACAGATGTGGCTTTGTGAAAAATTCAAACGAAGCAGGCTGCAAAGAGGCAGCGATGGGAGGGAGGCGGGCTCTGAGCTCACCCCGTCCTGCCTCCACGCCGAGTGGGACGGTGCCAGCCGGCCTCATCCTGGGAATGCTAATTCCTAACTCCAATGAGAAAACCCCAGGCACGTTTTTCTGTCACGCTGTAAGGAAGAAAAGACTCAGGACTGAACTTTTTGGGCTCCCAGCCCGTGTCTGTGGCAGAGCTGGCAAAAACTGGGAAGAAAAAAACAACAGAAGCAGAGCGTTTGGCCATGAGGCAAGAATAGGATCCCATTAACCACGAGATGGAGGTGAATAAAGGGTTTGTCAATTCTATCGGGGCTGCAGTGGCCACCTCCCAGTGCTCCATCAGAATCCAAGTCTAGATCCTTGCCAAGCATCACATGCTATCCCTGGGGAGCGTGGTCTGGATTCTGGTTCCAGCGTTCTCCTGACCTGGTGCAGGGAAAATCCACAGCTCTGCCGGTGTGGGGGTAGTGAAAACGAAGGAAAAAAAGAAAAATACTATCATGTTCCTCTGTTAGATGAAGCTCACATCCCTGCTTTCCCTGGGAATCCTGTATTTTTCCACGTTTTGCCTCACTCCAGGGCTGGGATGTGGCACTGGCTCTGTGCAGCCACAGCTTTCATCCCCGTGCTGTTACAGCTTCAGGGGTTACTCCTCCTAACGCAAGGTGAGCAAACCTCACCCTGCCTTCCCTCCCCTTCCCAGAGCACGGAGAAACAGGAGCAATGGAGTGTCCATGGCAATGCAGAGACACAGAGCTCTCGGGCTGAGCCAACCCACTGCTCCCAGGGCTCCTCGGAACCCAGGAGAGCTCCCAGGGCTCCTCGGAACACGGCTCTGTGTGATTATGTAACAACATGGTGAACTTAAAACACCCCAAAGGGAACAGGAATGCGCCCCCAAAAGAACCCAGCCCTTGTGTTATCCCACTGCCCACATCCCCTTGGCTCTGGCTCCCAGAGAACTCACAGAGGGCCATTTTCAACACCCTCCTGATGGGAAGCCACATCTGAGCTCCCAGGCAGTGCTGTGGGTCCTCACGTGGCTGCTGAGGGGAAAACCCACAACCTGTGGGATCCCAGAGCTGCTTTCTGATACCCTGAGGTTCCCACGAGCCCACTCCAAGTCTGATTTGGTCTTTGGAGAAGCAGGAATTGGATCTGGGGCCAAAGGCTTGTCCAAGTTGGTGATTTGGGGCATTTGGCTACCCTGAATCACTGAGACTTGTGGGTCAGGTCAAAGCAAATCAATGCATCTCTGCTCACATCACACCACTGCTCTTCTACAGCTGGGCTTGGGAAAAACAAGAAGTCAAACACTTGCAGAAGTTTCTGAAACATCTCTGGTCTTTTTTGTTCTCACTTGCTTTTAAATGGGTTTTGGAAAAAGAGAGAAAATTGGCAGGGCTGGAGCAAATCTTCTCTTACAGGGCCTGATTCTTGTTCCACCTTATTTTCACAGCAGTAAATCCCAAGTGGAATCACAGGCACCATCAGGCAGCCAGGCTGATTGCCCTCAGCAGCAGCAAAAGAGATCCTGGAAATTTTGGGAAGCAATCAAACTGCGGGTGCTCCTGTGAACCTAAACCCCGTGGCAAAACCAGAGACAGGACTGGGCTGAAAAGCTGAGCAGGTCTGGAGCTCTCCCCACACCAGGCTCCAGTTGCAGATCCTGGCCTTGGACTTGCTGTGTGCCCAGGTCCTCCCCAGGAGCAGGGAATGAGCCTCTCTGATCATTGAATGCTAATTAGGTGATTTTTCCAGTGTAACTGGTAGCATCAGAAAGTACATCCAAGGGTAATTAGTTCACATGTCTGATTAGAACAGAGCTGAGAGTGTCTCCAGCGAGAATTGCTGCTTTGAGAGGCCTGAACTGTCTGCTGACCCTTTGTCCTGCTCCTGTTTATCCAGGATGTCACAGGGACAGGAGCTGGATAGAAAACCCCAACCCCTGTGTGGGAGGAGCAGTGGACAGAGGATCCCAATGGGAAGGATCAGTGGACAGAAAGCCCCAGGCCCTGTGTGGAGGAGCAGTGGACAGAGAATCCAGTCCTGTGTGGGAGGAGCAGTGGACAGAAACCCCAACCCGTGTGGGAAGGAGCAGTGGACAGAGAATCCCAAACCCCTGTGTGGGAAGGAGCAGTGGACAGAGAATCCCAATGGGAGGGAGCAGTGGACAGAAAGCCCAACCCGTGTGGGAAGGAGCAGTGGACAGAGAATCCCAGTGGGAAGGAGCAGTGGACAGAAACCCCAACCCCTGTGTGGAGGAGCAGTGGACAGAGAATCCCAAACCCCTGTGTGGGAAGGAGCAGTGGACAGAGAATCCCAATGGGAAGGAGCAGTGGACAGAGAATCCCAGTGAGAAGGAGCAGTGGACAGAAAGCTGCAGGCCCTGCGTGGGAGGAGCAGTGGAAGCCCCGTGGCTGCTGGAGGTACCTGTGCTCCTGGGCCGTGTACTTGAGCAGCTCTGCCAGCTGCAGGGGGTACTTGCAGATCTTCTGCACGGGCGTCAGCAGGAAGCCGTCGATGGCGATGTCGATCATCTGCTGCAGCAGGCGGCACGCCTCGAAGAAGTGCTGGTACCTGCTGTCCTTCATCAGCTTGGAGAGCTCCATGCACGCGTCCAGGTGGTTGTTACAGTACTCGGAATAGATCCAGAAGCCGTCTTGCTGTGGAGGCAGAGTGGGGGGGACAGGTCAGGCAGCGACTCGGCTGATCGACGCCACACCAGGGCTGGGAAGGGCAGGGTTCGATGGGATGTGGGGAGAAATTCCTCCTGGGAGGGTGGGGAGGCCCTGGGATGGAATTCCCAGAGAAGCTGGGGCTGCCCCATCCCTGGAAGTGTCCAAGGATGAGCTGGGAGCATCCCGGTCTATGACAGTGTCCCTGCCCAGGTAAAAGTCAGGTGTTGCAAAGCAGCCAGTTGCACTGAGCTGTGGCCAATGCCTTCCCAAGAAAGGACAGATTCTGTTTAGCCAAAACCACACCTGCCCAGCAATTGCTATTTCTCAGTCCCTGAGGGTCCAAACAAACTGCTTTTCTGGGAACAGGGAGCCAGTGTCCTTCCCATCCCCACAGCTGACCCAGCCACGCACTGACAGCTCTCTCCTCCTGAAGAAAATGAGGAACAAGATGCTTTGGAGATCCCTAAACAGGATCTTAACAACCTCAGCCCTCAGTTTCCCAAATGGCTAAGCAGGGTAATTTATCAGGAGTTTATCAGCCAGCTTTCAGGCCCTGTCTGGTGACAGGCAAGTGTCAGATCTTCCTCTGAATCACAGCAGCAATTCTTGCTATTGTCACTATCAATGAATTGACAGCACAGCCTCAAGTCATGACATTTCAGCTCCTGATTCTCACCAAGATTTCTTACATCTCCTCAGCACAGAGGTGGAATGTGATGCTGCTTTGGAAGGAGGCAGCAGAGATTGCAGGCTCTGATAAGAACCAGCCTTGTTAACACCTCATGCACCTTCTCGGAGGAAACCCCAACAATGAGAGGCCCAGGGATGTTTCAAAGATGCTGTGAAACTCTTTGGGCATGTCCTGCTGAAGTTTCAGGAATGTCTGTCAGAAGTTTCCCTGATAAGCAGTGAAGTGTTGCCCTAACACAGGAGCTGTAAGCTCTGATACCCTGCTCCCACCTCCCTCCAGGAAAGCCTCCAGCTCCAGGGCTGGCATTTGCCTGACATTTCCTGACATATTTAAAACACTGGCCTCCTGTAGGAGGTGGTTTATGGAACAGTGGGATGGGCTGGGTGAAATCCTCCAGGACCTTCTCATCAGCGTGATTCAGATGTACTGGGGGTTATCCAACTGCATATCCAGGTTTTCCCTCCTCTGAATCTCACAAAGTACATGGAGAACCATGGAGCAGTCCCTGATGTGTTACTAGAACAGGATGATGCACAAAAGTTAGAAGGTTCCTGCCTTCTGAGTTTTTCTCCTCCCTCCCTAGCCGCAGCTCCCAAGGGACAACGCCCAGTGAACTCACGTGTTCCAGGAAGCATGGCCCAATCTCACTGAGATGGGGGTCCTCGTTGTTGTACTGCTTCTCCAGGTCCCGGACAAATCCCATCTGAAATCTGTAGATGTCTTCGATGTTCCCAAAGATGATTTTCAGCTGTTCATCACTGAACATGTCCCTCCTCTTCCGGCACTGCTTTAGGTAACCCTGTGTGGAGTGAGAAAGAAGGATTTGCAGAGAGCAGCAGAACCCAGGGGACAGCCCCGAGGAGGGGTGTTCAGTGCTGGTGCCTGGTCCTGCCTCCAACTCCTCATAGCCAGGAATCCTACAGGCACTGCTGCTTCCATGCCCTTCCAGTGGCCATGGAGTTACAGAGAAAGCTGGGAGAGGCTGTTTGAGCCTGCTCTGATTTCTCCTTTCAGCCCAGTAACCAGGACAAGGAAGCTGTTTAATATCTCCATCACGTTCTGTTTAATGTCTCTATCAACAATCTGGACAGGGGGACCGAGTGCACCCTCAGTAAGTTTGCAGCTGATGTGCTGGAGGGTGGGAAGGTTCTGGGCAAATCCCCTCATCCTCCTACACTTCACCTGCCTGGATGATCATCACAGAATTGTGAATGTTGGAAAAGACCTTTAAGATCATCAAGTCCACCCAGAATGATTTAGACCAGAAACCGTGCAAGGCCAAATCTCAGATGATGCAACTGGCCTGGTCCGTTCTGCAGCGTCCTGACTGGGAAGAAACAACACAGGGATCATCAGGAGATGGCTTTGCTTACTTTGCTTGCCTTTGTTATATAGGAAGGGGAAAAAAAGAAGGGAAGAAAGCGCCAGCAGCTCCAGTGGAAGGGCTAAATTTGGGAACTCGGGATGCTTAGTCACACAGCCACGCTGCCAGCTGGTGACACGCAGCTGCTGGGCCACAGTGAACACTGAACACTGCAATGAACTGTCCTTCAGCCTCGCCACGTGGCTCCTGGCAGGGAGAACTTCAAACACGAATGAGAAATGCCACTTTGGCCGAGCTGGCCTGGACTCAGCCTCTGCCATGTCCAGCTCAGCTCAGAGGATGCCGTCACCCTGAATCTCCTGGCTTTTTCAGCTGAGAAGTTTGGGTTATGGAACACCTTCTCCACTTCCTAATCTAGGTCTCTCTTCCCCCAGGAGCTCCTTGATGACTCATTTCCCTGGGTTTCCCTCTCTGATTTCCCAAGGCCACGAGGAATGGGAGCAGGCTGCTTGCCACGCTGCAGGACAGTCACAGAGCAAACCAAAATCCAGACTGGGGAGAAACACAGAGCGCCTCTCCATGCAGCTTTTCCTGTTTACCTGCTGATCTCGGAACAGCTTGGAAAAAATCCCAAGGAAAAAGCAAGGAGCTGTGGCCCTGCCCCGAGGCCAGGCCCTCCCTGTGCCCGCGGGCAGTGTCCCCTCGAGTTCTGCTCCATGACATCCCTCCCTTCCCTTCCCGAACACCGGGACATCTCCCAGCCCCGGGGTTGCCACTGGCTGCGATTTCCATTCTCACTATTCCCATCCTCCCCGTGCTGCTTCATCATTTCTCTGGAATCACATGTCTGGAGGAGCTGAAGCAGCACATTTCTGTGCAGGCACCTCTGAAAGCACAGGGAGAAGAAAGGAACGCGAGGAGTTCCCAAGCCTCATCCTCTCTGTGCGTTTGGAAGGCGGTTTCCAGCACAAGCAGGAAAAGGAGACTGAAGATTCATGCCTAACACGCAGCAGAGGAGGCTGCTGCAGAGTTTTTCCAGTAAATTTACTTGTGTTACATAAAACAATGTCATCTTCCTTCTGCTCATCCCGTCAGGTTTGCTCAGAGAAGGGACAGCTGACTGATGAGCAGATGTTGGAGAGTGTTTTGCTCAATGAATACCTAAAAATAGCATCCAAACTGTCTCTCTTTAAAGTACTTTTCCATGTAGTCCCTGAAGTATCGGCCAAAGTTGGACAGGATTTGCAGGAGGTTAAGTGCTAAGTTTTCTTCACCCCACAGTGGGTTTAGAGACAGCCAAGAGAGGTGGTCAGTCCGTCCATCCATCTATCCATCTATCCATCTATCCATCTATCCATCCATCCATCCATCCATCCCCTGTCCATCCATCCGTCCATCCATCCATCCATCCATCCACCCATCCACCCTTCTTGTCTGGCTGAGAGCAGGGTGAAGGAGAGAAGAAGGAGGCTGCAGGCTGTAACTTCAAAGGCAGCTGTGATGATATTCCAGATTTTTTCCTCTCTGAGCCGGTTTGGGGTTGTTGACACTGCCCTGGAACCATCCCCGAGCCAGGCCCAGCACCATTCGGGCTGTAAACCAGTGCTCCCCGTGCAGGGCTCCCAGCACACAGGTGAGGGTGCTGCTGAAGGGCACACACCCAGAATAAGCACAAGAGCAAAGCTCAGACTGTTTGAGCTGGAAAGGCAAACCAGAGCCAGGGCTGGTGCTGGGCAGCCAGGACTCAGGTACTGCTCCACAGCAAGCCATGGGGGCGGTGGGGCTTTGCTGTGGTGAGGAATTCCCTCCAATCCAGCTGCTTCCCGCAGGCCTCGGCTTGCACGGGATTTTCACCCTGGTGCTGGCCAGCTCCTGAGCTCCCTGCCTGGCCAGACTCGGGCCGTGGGTGTTGGGAGTAATAACAGGGTGTGTAATGACACAGGAGCAGGGAGTGGAAATGCACCCTGAAGCAGAAGGGAGCAGTGGGAGGGCTCTTAATCACCACCAGTAACCACCAGCAACCACCTCCCATCCTAAGGTGCCTCACTGGTATCAGGATTTGTTATTCACCACAGCTCAGCAACAGCACAATAACCACACACTGCTAAACTCAGCACTAAACCAGGCTCAGCCCAGCCAGAGCTGCTCTGCCATCCCCTCTCACACCTCACGTCCGTCCTTCCTGGCAGCCCAAAACACAGAGCCAGGGAGGAGGGCAATGTGCCACTGCCAGGGCAGCTCAGCGGGCGCTGCCGGGTGCCTGCCCGTGCTGTGGCACCACCAGCAGCCCTGTCCCAGCCGGCCAGGGGCACGGGGAGCCCAGCCCAGCCCAGCCCAGCCCCGGCTCTCCCGCTCACGCCCCGCTGTGTCGACGCCCGGCTGCCAGAGCTGTCTGGAGCCCTCTCCGGGCAAAGGGATTGCTGTGATTACACTGAGCATAACGAGCCCCTCTCCAGCAAGGCACAGCCATCATTCCACAGATGAGAATGCTCATTTCACTCCTCCTCCCTCCTCAGCTGAATCATTTCCTGGTGCTCTGCCCGCAGGTAAGATTGAGCCCCTCAATCCTGTCTGCATCTCACAGAGTAAAGGAGGAGTTTTCTGGATCTCTCCTGTCTGGGACACGTCATTGGGGGCAGTAAATCAGTGTTCCCCCACGGATGTCACTGCAGCTGAACCTGTCTGCACCTCCTGAGAACCCCAGCTGGCAGAAACACGGTGACGTGGCTGGAGAGGCAAGTGAAGGTTTATTCAGTTTCCAGCAGAAAAGTGAAAATGCAGGAAAAGAAACAATTTGTGGGAAAGTGCCTGCAGTTCTTCCCTTCTCCAATGCAAAGCTCTCTGACCGAAATAGCACATTGAAATTAAGCTCATCTGTTTCCAAATTGAAATCCCAAGACTCTTCCACATTTGAAAAGTGTCATAGATGCTTTTTGGATGGCTGCTCTGCCTCGCCGAGAGAAAAGCAGCAAGTATGAAGGGAGGAAGACATTCTTCTAAGCACAATCCACCAGGGGCTTCACCACATTGACTGGGCACAGGCTCACTAAATCCTAAACATTGCGAGGGATGAGCTGAAAGCCATCCCCAGACGTTGATTTCAGAGCTAACAAATTTCTGCCTCTCAGTGATAAGGACATCTCTGCACACCGTGCCCAAGCTCTCTGGCACAGCCGTGTGTTCTCCTCCCCAAACGCCCAGCACCACATGCTCTGCACTTTGGGCTCAGCTCAGGGCACTAATCCCGAATTTAAGGGGTTGCAGAGGTTAATTGTAACCTAATGAACAAGAACCAAGCTGGGGACTTGTGGGGTCAGTCACTGAAGTCCATTGCTTGCTGGTTCCCTTCTTCATTTCCCATGATGGGAACATTTTGCCCTCAGTCTCGCCATAAAAAGGCAAACAGGGTCCACCCTGAGCTGGGGGAAATTGTGAACCTGACATGAAAGGCACAGATGACATGGGTAACTGATTGGTTTAATTACAACCTAATTTCCTCAATCACAAGTTCAAAAGTAGATGGCATTGGGTTTTAATTAAGAGGACTGCTTGAAGGATCTCAACCTCATCATGTTTTAGTCAAAGAGCTATGGAATAAAGGCCAGGAAATTGCACTTTTAGTTAATACAAACCGAAGGAATTATCAGATCCAGCAGGAAATTCTCAGAACTGTCAATACTTATTGACAGATGCTGCTCCTCCATTAGACACAGTCCCCAGACACTGCAGCTTGTTCCCAAATCACCCAGGGACAAACCCAGGCTCAGCTCTGGCCAGGCCCCAGCCCCAGGTACCTCGCAGATGTCCCTGAGGTGTTTGATGTGGTGGGGACAGACCCAGGCCGGCCCCCAGGTGTGCCCCAGCCCCAGGTACCTCGCAGATGTCCTTGAGGTGTTTGATGTAGTGGCGCTCGGTGCTCATGATCTCGTTGATGACGTTGGCTCTCATCTGGTCGCGGTTCTGCACGGTCCTGCCCAGGCACAGGCAGTCGGCGCTGGGGTCCAAGTGGCCGTTCTGCACCTCGCTGGTTCCCTCCTCCACCCCATCCTCCTGGTTCACCCATAGCTGCAGGAGAGAGGGGACAGCGCAGGGATTATTCCCAACAGCAGCACAGGGGGCTGGATCACGGTTGCACGGCTCTGGGAGATGTTGGATCCACCCCTCCTTGCCCCACCAGGGTGGCCACAGAGCTCCCAGCCCACGCTGCCCAGCTCCAAACTGGTGCAACCAGCCCCAAATGGTTCCCCACACACTCCCCGTGTCTGAGGGGGCTGCCAGTGTTGGCTGCTTTGATCCCAAATATAAAATCACCCTGTGACAGGGTCACTGGGTGCTGCCAAGAGCTCCAGACTGAAATGGACACCAGTAAAACAGAGCAGCCTGAGCACAACTGCAGCTACTGGTGTCAAGCACTGCTGTCCCAGCTCCTGCCACCTCCAGCTAGGGTCTGTCTGAACAGGAAGATGCTCTGGGAGCAGGGATCAGCCCTTCCCAGGGGACTGATTCGAGGTGGAGATGTGGCTGGTTCAGAGATCTGAACTGGACATCAGCACTGGGCTGTGTTTCTGGGGCTCTGTGACCTCCCAGGCCAGGGCTGTGAAGGAGCCCTGATTCCATCTCTCAGCAGCTTTTCTCATCAGCTCACAGGGACAGCCTGGCTCAGGCAAATCCCACATCTCAGCACCCCAGGACCGGGATCCCCAAACCATGGGATCCCCAAAGTGCACAGACAGGACACTCCTGAGCAAGTCCCCTAAAACCTGGGGGGCTGAGGGCAGCTTGGGTTGGGCGCACTGGGCACTGAAAATCACAAAGAGCAGTGAGAAAGGATCACTGTGTTTTCAGCACACCGAAGCTTCCTTCCAATATCAAATAAAAACCAGACACTGAAATTGCAAATTCCAACTCTCTCCTGTGTGTCTGAACCAGCTCTGCACACACCATACGGATCAAGGGCTCCTTCTGTTACCTTTTCCCACAAAAGCTGCTCAAAATAATTCTGATTGACTCAAATTTGGCTCGGGGTAGTTTGTAAACAAACATTAAATAAAGCCTAGAGCTGACAGAAATACCCCTGTCTTTCACAGACCACCTCAGCTGCGATGGGAATGAAGCAACTTCTCTCCTCAGCATTTGAAGTCCCCAAATCCTGGGGACTTTCAAACCTAAAAATACATTTTCCTGTGAGCAGTGGAACTGTCCACACACAGAGTACAAGGAAACCAAGCAGCACCATTAACCTGATCTTCAGGCTTCCTTTCAGTGTTAATAGTTTCCCCTGCTTCCCCGTTATTCAGCTGAAACTGGGCTTTACACGGATTGTAAAGGGCAGTGTTCCTGTAAATTAGGGAAGTAAAAACCTCCAAACCTGCCCCTGCTCCTTCCCTGCTCTCCCAACCAACAGCTGTTCTGCTAAACCACCTCTCGCAGCTCCCACGTTCTGCCCTCCCACGGCGAGTTGTAAAGGCCAAAAAAAAAACCAAACCAAAACCAAACCCATCTCCTCTTTAGCAGGATGTTAATGATGCTGCAAATTTGGGGATAAAAAGGGGGTTTTGTAGGATTTCCATCAGCACTGGGAGGCCTGGCTGAGCCTGGGTCACTGTGAGGGAAAGCAGGGAGCTGGTGATCTAATCCCACCCAAATACAGGGGGATCCAGCACGAGAAACCTCTCCTGGCACACTGAAACAAATGTCTCTTGTTCAGAAAAACAACCCAAAAGCTGGGTAGGAAAGTGTCTCTTTCAGCAAACCCTGCTCTGGAAGAGGTTTGGGGTCCACCGAGGCAGAGCAACACCCCATGAACATGAGCAGTGGTTTATGCTGAAAAATGAATAAAAAATAAACAAAAACCTCCAGTGCTGCTGCTGAGCAATGTCCCTGTGGGTGCAAATGACTTCAGGGGACAACTACTGACCTCAGTGCCACCAGTGCCAGTGGGGCTCTGCTGGGACAACCTGGGGGCACCCTCAGAAGGGAAAATGGGCCCCGGGAAGGGCAGAATGGCACAGGGAGCCCTCCAAGGGATATGTCCTCGTGCCAGCCTCACTGGCATTCAGAACCAAGCAGATGTGGAAAATCCAGCAGCATCAATACGGGGATTAAACCCTGTTGGCTGAAGTTTAAAATAACTTCCCACCCTGCTTTTCTTCTCCTATGGAAAGGGATTTTGCAGCCTTTCCCAAACCCAACTGGAACAGCTTGTTACCAAGTTTTCTGACATTCCTGCCAGTCTGGCAGCAGAGCGTATTTTTAAAGCTCTATCTCCTGGAGTCAGGTGATCATGAGAAAAAATTTGATTTTCATTAAAAAAAAAAAAGCAGGAAAGATCTAATCCTAACAAGGCATGTGTGTGTGAGCCTGAGTCATGAATCCTAAAGGCTTTGAAACTCCAAGGCAGACAGCAAACTTGCAAACTTTCACGATTCCTCAAATTCAGGCTGCCTTTTGTGCACGGCAGGAACACTCCCTCCTTCCTCATCTGCGAATCTCAGGAGTCCTGCTTTCTTCCTTAATGAAATTTTTGCTCCTTCCTGCTAGGATCTGTGCTCCCAAAGGGAAAAAAAAATTACAGTTCTAGTCTGGATGGCTTCTGCCTTAGATTAAAAACAAATGCAACAATTTTATCAGCTCCAGAGGAAGCTGAAGGTGCTTCCATCCTGCGCTCCCCAGCCTTGGCTGCTGGAAGGATGAATCCCACTGTGTTGTTCAAACACTCCTGTTTCCATCTAAACCTCTGAAGTTCTCTGAGATTCCAGCAAGGATCCTTCTTCCAGGGCATCATTTGAAGTTGGGACCATGAGTAGTAAAAGTTGAGGTGCAGTGGCAGCTGCGACACCGACCTTGGGCCAGTCACTGCAGCTGGAGGAGGTTTCCGACCCAAAACCAGGGATAATCATGGAAAAACTCATGGAGATGTTGAAATATGGACTGAAATGCATCATCAAACTCTTGTTCTCATCCATGACACAGACCTGGGGCTGGGTTTGCACCTTCAGCTCTCCGGGCTGGGGAGGAGCTGGGCCATGCTGGGCCAAGGGAAGGCGGCACTCCAAGGGTTAACTGCGTCCTGTGTCCCAGTGCCACCACCCCGAGGAGGATCCTCTGTGCCTCAGTGACAGAGCTGGAGCCGCAGGGGACAGCGAGGTGGAACAGGCACACTGGGGACACGCTGGCTTTGCCCAGAAACCTCTGAAATGTCAGACTGATTGACTGGGACAAAGTTGCCAACGTCCCTGGTCTAGCCCAGCACCTGTAACAGGGTGAACATGGAACCCCCAAAAATGCCTGAAATGCCTCAATTTCCCTCCTCCTTCCTGTGGGGAACAGCTGAGATCCCACTCCTGGAAAAAGGTCTGTCTGCTCCCTGTCATTGCAGCTGGACACTGCAGCAAACTGCATGTGCCACACTATATCCATGAAAACACTGGGAATTCGGGCTCAGCCGTGTCCCAAAAACCCAGGCCCTGCTGAGGGGTGGTACCTGGGACACACAGGTGGGAAGAGCAGAAGCTCAGAGCTCATCTCAGAGCCCCTGCCAGGCTGAGGAAGGGCAGGGCCTTCCCTCCCAGCCCGGGTGGCAGGGACAGGGAAGGGGCTCTGGAGCTCTGTGCCTGGTTTGCCTGACTCAAAGAATGGCCTCAAAACTCTGCTTTTGCACCTGCAAACCAGGGAAGGGCACGGTGCCAGTGTGTGACCCTCTGGAGACCTGAGGGATGTGACACATCTGAGCTGTGGTGGCTCTGGCAGCCCTGGGATGCTGAAATGCTCCTTCAGGAGCTCCTTTAGGAGCATTTCCTTTAGGAAACCCCAAAGCTCTGCAGCTCCTCCTGTCCCAGCAGCGCTGCCCGTGCTGGGCCCTACCTCCAGCAGTTATTTTTAAGCTGGATTTGCCACAGGAGAATCAAATCTCCTTTGGAAGGCTCTGACTGCAGCGGGCACTGCAGCGCATCCCGGGCTGTCCGTCCGACAGGTGAGGAGGACACCTCAGCTCCATCCTCTTTCCTCAAGAAATCTCACCTGGATGCCACTGGCTCTGAGGGAATGCTCAGCAGGGGGAAAGCAGGTGAGTGATGAGCTGTTCCAACAGGACACAATCAGATTTTACAGGGGAAAAGCAGCAGATGGGGCAGCAAGACGTGGGATTACACCTGCAGTAGAGCAGGCACGGCTACAAGCTAAACCCACCTGCCCAATAAAGGCACGAGCTGCCAGGCACTGGGATGAGGCTCTGGGTTCAGGGTCTCCTTCTGCACAGTGCCTTAAAAGCTCACTCCAATTTATCCAGCACTTCTCCTTTAGCAGCAGAAAATAAAGTGGGTCAAAGGCAGCTTTTCAGCAGGAAAATCAATCTAAAATTACAACACTTGGGGGAACCAAGGCAGTGGTGAGAGAGAACACGGAGCACTGCCACCCCTGCACTTCTCCACCCCTGCACCTTCTCCTGAAGAGGAGACCACAAAGATTTTATACCCCCATCCTTGCTCAGGCCTTGGGAGGACCATTTCTTCCCTTCTTCAGTCACCAGGCACTACAAGAAGCTGCAGTAAAACCTCCTCAGCCCCAGTTTTGCTCTTTACCTTGGCTCAGTAACGTGAGGAAGGGAGAGTCAGCGTTGCTGAGGTGAGAAGAAACATATTCTGCAAGCTCAGTCTGGTACCCAAAGAGACTAAGAAGAGCTTTACACAGGAATAAATCCCCCTCTCTGCCCAGGACAGGCGCGCTCTGCCACGTCTCTGAGGAAAGATTCCACTGCACAGCATCCATAAGCTTTACTCTTTTTATTTCTCTTGCAGTGGAAATATGTCAGAGCCCAAACACGAAGCCATTTGATTTCCCGTGTTTGGAGTGTCTCACCTGGGCTCTTTTGGACACTTGATGAGGGGCTCTGCAATCAAAACTTTGTTTTGAGGCTTGCTGTGCTTTCTAAAGGAGACCTCAAGGCACAACAATGGATCCGTGGGAGCCCAGGACTGTTATTCTCTGCTATAAATCCCTCCCTCCCAACACTGAGCCTGCTTTGCTGAGCCACTGTCAATGTGCTGGTTATGCAAAAACTCAGCTGTAGCCCATGATGTACAGACAGCCCAAGGCTCTGCCATGCACAGAGGAGGAAAAAGTGGCATTACCACCACAAGAATGGGAAATGTTGTTTAAAATTCCTGCTGGTTTTTTCCAGCTGTACCTCCCAACCTGTCAGACCACTGGAAGCTGACAGGATGTTCAAAGACACCGCGCAGCAACCATGGCTGCACCCTGTGCGTGTCCAGTGTGCTCAGAACAGGCACTGAAATACAACACAGACACTTCATCTGTCTAAATCCAGCTCTTGCTGAGTCTTAAATTTAGTTCTGGAGTTCTGATCCACCTTTCTGACTTAGGGGTTTTCGTACCCTTCTCCCTGAGTGCAGCAGCTCCCTGCAGAAACCATTCACCACTCCACGCTGACTCCAAATTTTACTTCTCCTATGCTGCGCTTTCTCTTCCCCAAAAAAACCCCATTGCTTTATCATCCAGCTTCTCCTTGAAAGTTCCTGTGCTCCCAAAACTCCATGGATTTCCTCTCCCCCCCTTCCTTCTATCCAGGCCCAGAGCTACTAAGAGGATTACTGCAGGTGGGAGCAGGGAGACAATTGCTGTGTGTGCAGGGAATTCAGGAGTGGTTTTGTTTGCCACCCCTGGCTGCCGTGTAAAGGAGGCCAAGGGAATCAGCAGGTTCCTGTTTTCCTCTCCACTTGCAAATGTGAAGTTTCCTGCTATGAGATTCCGTGAGTGCCAAATGCTTTGCCAAAGGTTTTCAGATGATCTGGCTGGAGAGCAAGAAGCGTCAGACATCTCATTGCAAACTGGGTTCCCAGCCCAGTTTTGTCCTCAGAAGTGATTCAAAGGACTTTAAGAGGAACCCGACTGTGCAGTGATCTTCTGCTGCACTCCTGTTAGTACTTCCAAGAGGCCTGAAGTCTAAAATGTCCTGAAATTAATCCTATTTGGCTTTACACCTGTCTGATCTGGTCTGTCTGACATCCCTCACTTGAATGCTATTCATATTCTGTGCAACATATTGTTCCCTTTTCCTTCTGCGCTTGCATAAGAGAAACATAAAGAAAAGCAATTATTTTGCAAGTGAAACTAGAACCACCCAGGCTAAATCAGGCAGTTCTCTGGCATCATCTTAAAAAAGCAGGGCTCAAAGTACAACAGAGAAAAACGCAGCCTCCTCATGATGTGAGTGATCATCTGCTCTTCTCGCAGTTCTTTCATTTCTTATTCAGCTGCTTTGGAAACCTGGGGGTCAAATCTTCCCCTCCAGCCTCCCTTCAAGACCTGCAGACACAACGGGCCACAACTCCTGTTTTTAAATATTAATTCTCATTAATGCAGCACAGCCAGGCGTTGCTCCCCTGTGGGAGGGGCAAGGGCAGGTGTCTGAGCCCTGCCTGCCCTCAGCAAGTGATTCTGGAATAGCCAAGCCAGCCTCTTGCAGAGCTGATGGAGGATTGGGCTCGTTGGGACACTGGACAGAAACCTGCCTGGTAAGGCTGGTGTGACCCTCAGCACCAAGGATGGGGATCCAGGGTTTGTTCCAGACATTTGTGTGCCACAGTCTGAGATTCACTGATGCCCCTCTCCTTTGTTCTCCCCCGTTTCTAAAACCATCCTCCCAGCCTTGGAAAAGCGTAGGGGGAGATGGGGAGTTCAGCCAAGCCAAATGATCCATGGGCTGGGGCCTTAAAGACACTGGTTCATTTGGCTTTTTGGTGTGTTTTTAGAACACAGGACAGTGCAAAACCAGACTGTTCTTAAACCTCCCGTGGACAGTTTGTTTGTGACATCACACGAAAGGGCTGTTAAATCTTTTCCCCAGAAGCACAAAGAAATCATCACTGGTCAGTGCACTGAGAGGTTAAAATGGCCCAGAATATTTCAGTGTTTAAATTAAGCAAACAAAATGAGCTTGTTCTCGTTCAGCCTTTCCAGCTGCAGCACAGAGGAGACGTGTCAGTGACACAGGTGACAGCGTTTCTGCAAGAAGGTTTTCACCCCAATCACACCTGACACAAATCCATTTTCCAGACTTGTTGCCTCCACTGGCTGCAGGGTCAGACTCAAAATACCAAACACAATTTGTTATCCCGGGCCAGAGTAACAGCATTAACTTTTTTGGGCAGCACAGCTCCAGTTCCAGCCACGGATCTCTCACTCTTGGCACTGGCCAGGTCTGGGGGAGACTCAAGAGCTGCACCAGAGGGGAAAAATTGTGTGCTGGGGAGACAGCAGCAAGCAGAGGTCTGGCTTCCTCATTGGTAGCCACTGTACCTCACCAGGAAACACCAGATCACACATTTTAACCCAATTTTCCTAATCCAGTGGCTGTTTCCCAGATGCAGTGTTCAATCACAGGGATGCTGATGCTGCCCAGAAGAGGGAGGGTTCAGAGAAGGTAAGACAGGCAGAAAGCTCTTCCAAACCCAGGTCCCCTGGAGCTGGTGTGAATTTTTAGGCCCCACCAAATCATCTCCTCACAGCCCACACAATCCTGAACTGGTTTTCACGGAATCATGGCATGCCAGAGTGGTTTGGGTTGGGAGGGACTCTAAAGGCCACCCAACCCCACCCCCTGGCACGGGCAGGGATAGCTTCCACTATCCCAGGCTGCTCCAAGCCCCATCCAACACTTTGACACTTCCAGGGATGGGGTTTGTTTAAGAAGAACAGCTGAAGAAGAGAGGCTCCAACAGACACCCAGGAAAGGCCCCTCCACATCCCAGTAAGCCAATCCTCATTGCAGCCTCCCTCTGCCCCACTCTCATTTCACTGGAAACCTTCTTTGCTCCCTGTTTTTTGGACAGAAAACAGGCAAAGAACGGGGAATCAGCAGCAGTGAGAACAAACACAGTAAAAACTGAGCAAGAGCTCAGTTCTTGATGCCCTGAGCATCGGCAGTGATTCCTTAGAGCAGTAAAAAGCAGAAAGTCACTCACCCTCACGAAGCTGGCGGGAAACCATCCTTCCTCATCGTCGATCTGACCCCACCACCAGTCCTTGTTGGAAGCATCCAGGACCTTGATGACGTCTCCTGCTTTAAACGCCAACTCCCGGTTGGCCATGGTGACGTGATCCCATACTGCCTCAGCACTGACAATGGAACCACCACTGATCAGCTTGGGGAGAGAAAAGCACAGTCAGGGCACGCTGCAGCCCGGGCACACACACGCACAGCAGCACACGCAGCAAAGCTCGCAGCCACACGACCTTCCCGTGGCCGTTCCCACTGCCCTCATCCCGTTCCCAACCATGCCAGGCAAGCTCCAGGTGCCGTGTCCGGTGCCTCCCAGGTCCTGGCACCTCCCCTCCCACCTCCACGCATGCACATCTGTCAGGGACAATCCCACTGGCGTAATGCACAGCTCCCAAAAACACAAACGAGCCGTGGTGTGCTGCAAAGGAATTTTCACTTCAGTTGAAATGTCCGAGGCTCGGAAGGCTTTCCATGCAGATCCAAGCAAAGTTAGTGCACATATTTAGAACACATTTTGAAACTGGAAGTTGCCCATTTTAGTGCTGGTGATGTACTGACACCCCTCACTTTTGGCACGCTTCTGACCTGGCCCAGCCCTGGCCTGGAGCACAGCCCAGCCCCAGCTCTGCCCAGGGAATCCTGCTGGCCCTGGCTGTCGGGACAGTCTGCATGGAGCAGATCCTGAAGAAACCCCACAACACATGTGAGACCAGGTAACAATTATCCGTCCTTCTGCCAGGAGCTCTTCTCCTTTACCAGTGCTTCCCCCTGCCATGTTTATGGACGCTGTCCAGGTGTGGTTTCCCAGGTAAGGAAGTTCTGCCCTCCCAGCCCCCAGCTTTTCCTTCCCCCAGGCATTTCACGAGCCCTTTTAGGCTTCCACATACCCTGCCTGCATTTTTCTGGAACACAGATGACCAGAATTGCAAATACCATTCCCAAAGGGACCTTACCAGAGATTTGTGAAACAGCATGAAATATTTATTCCAGTGTCACAGCAATCTCCCAGTAATACCTCACATGTCCCCCTTTCCCCATGGCCACCTCCCACCCGTGGCTCACAGTGATCCTGCATGCAGCTTCTCTCAGTAAATGCAGTCGAGTACGTTCTGTTTGGCTCGAAAATCAGTTTTCTTGTCAAAAAATGACTCGGGCTGGCCTGACACTTGCTCCTTTTGTTAATGCCATTGGGTATTTTAGTCCCTTTCCCACTGATGAGGAACCAGGAACAGAGCTCTTACGCAGGAGCTGCGTTCCTGCTGCTTCTGCTTCAGCTGACACAGACTCTGCTGTCACTTCACAAACAGGCAGTTCTGGGCACAAACTGCCACAGAAACGTCACCGAGCCCAAACTTCAGAGGGACTGTGCTTCAAACCCTCCCAGCCTACTTTGCAAAAACCCATTCCCGAGCCCGAGGCACAAATCCCAGCTCTGAGGAGCACGGCCTGGCCAGCAGCAAGGGCTGCCAGGGACTGCAGAGGGACATGAAGGGACAGGGGTGACACCTCGGCCTTCTTGTGCTGTTAACACAGAGGTCTGCAAGGTGCTTCCAGGGCATGTCAGGAGCTGGGGTGGCTCTGCAAGGTGCTTCTCGATCTCAAGGAGAAAGGCTCCAAGTCCTTGGTTCTCACTGATGAGGGCCAGCAGGGGCTGGTCCTTCCCAGCCTCTGGTCCTTACTGCCAGCCCAAGGAAGGGATCCACAAGCCAAGAATCCTGCAAGCAAGCCTGGCCTTCTGGAACACGAACCCAGCTCAGCCCGTACCAAAAGGACGGCAGTGGGATGGCAGAACTGGAGTTCCACTGAGACAATGTCAGGGCCTCAAATGAGAAGATCCAGTTTAATTTATGTTGCAAGACATCTTGCTGCATCCATGGAGCCGTCCAGCTCTCTCAGGGCAGGGTTATGGAGACAGAACCTGACATCTGCGGCAGCAGGAGATGACAGACTGGAGAAAGGTCAGCATGAAATATTATTTTCTGAGAGAATTCAGCACAGGAGCTCTTCACTCCAGAAAGTTCACGTCTCTCGGCTTCAAAGCCGCAGCTTAGTGCAGAGATATTCAGCCAAACACCTTGAAAGGAACTTCTCTCCCATAAAGTCAGATTCTCCCACACTGCAGCTGAGGGAGTCATCTGGACTCCCTGATAGCCAGTGAAGAGAAAGAGACACATCTGGAGCGTGATTCATCCCAGCTATTTCAGCAACCTACCTTCCAGCCAGGTGAACCATGCCCCAGAAATTACTCTGTGTTTAGCTGCCTGATGCACAAGTTTACATTTCCCACATCTTAATGTTCATCCCATCTACAATTTGGCCATTGCCAAAACCAAAGAACTGGATTTAAGAATAATAATCACAACAGGAACAGTCAAATATTAAAGCACACTCTCCCAGACAGAGCAGTTTTCTGGAAGGTGAAGGTTTCTGGAAATAAAGTTTTGTTCTCTGTGCCCACCAGAAGAATTCACAAAATCTCAGCCTTGTAAATTCCCAAAAAATGAGGACTTAGATATTTGGGAAAGTGTCCTACCCATAAGAAGAGGGAAGCAGTGAGAAGAAATGCAGCAGGTGACAAGGACATTTGGTGTGACATCCCCTGAACACTGCCTGTCTTCCAGGTGAAGTCCTAGCTCCTATTAAAATGAATTGTTCTTGTCAGTTGGTTGTTCAAAGCAAAGAGCCCAAAGAGAAAATTCCTCAATGCTTTCACCTCGTAACATGAGTGCAGAAATGCCCAGGAGCATTTGGGAGCTGCAGACCTGAGCATAATGCTTCCTGCTTCACAGGAGACTGCAGAGCACCTGCTGGGGTGGAGGAAAAACTTTCTCAGTGGGCAGAAGAGCAGATTAACTCTGGGGATGTTGTGTGGGCTGGGCACCAGGCACTGCTCCAACAAACACCTGGCCATGGGCAAAGGGAGATTCCAGGGCACAGAGAGGAGGGGGCACTTCCACATCCCAGCTCCACCAACAGATTGATTTAACGAGGAAAAGAGAAAGGGCAAAAGGACAAGGCTCTCTCTAATTACACGCACAGCTGGCACATTCTGGAGCTCACTAAGAACAGCGTGTGTTACCCCTGTACCACCAGGACCACAGCCCCAGCCTTCCCAGGGATTTTCCCCACAGGTTTCCACAGCAAACCTCCAACAATCCAGGCACAAACCCTCCCTCTACAGATGCTCCTTTGAGACACTCCCGACACCCCGGTACAACAGGTGAGTGCTTTACAACAGCGAGCAAAGCCAGCAGAAAGGCATTTAATCATTCCTGCTGGAGGGCTGGGAGGATTTTGCTTTCTCTCCTCGTCTGGTGTCATTTCCAGGATGGAACGTGGCCACTGGAAATACTGAATTACATTAGAGGTGCTGCCAAAATAAAATGACAACAACAACAAACAGTAAAAATAGGGTTTCAGGGGACTCTGCACGGCCCCACCTCTGACAGCGCGTGCCAGGGATGCTGAACTCTGTCCTCACCAGTGCTGGGAGAGCTCAGAAAGGTCCATCTGGCCGAAGATCCCCACTGTCTCCTTCTCCCCTTGCACTTTCCAAAGTCAAAGGGCTTTAATGTGTCATTAATGCCACAGGGGAGCTTCCAAGGAATACAAGGGAGGTGCTCAAACGTGGGAGTTTGACTCCAGATTCTTCAATTTTCTTTTCCGGCCATGCCTTTGTGGCACCTTTATCAAGACCAAATAATTTTCACCATCAAAGTAAGCAGGAAAATAAAAAAAAAAAGGAATAACAGGAGCAGCTCGCTGTTAGAGGAGCTGGTGGAATCACTCTACCTAACCTCTCTAGTGTTACTGGAGCGGGGCTGGAGCAAATCCCCAGGAGCCAGAGGAGAGGAAGGGAAGGAGAATGCCAAGGAAGACCCTCCTGCAGCAGCAGGCCCCACACACCGTGCTCAATCCCATCTCACAGGCTGCATCCACAGCACATCCTGAGGAAAAAAGCCCAGCAACACCACCTGGGCTGGCTTCCCAAAGCACATTTACAGAGCAAACTCTGAGCCAGGGTTCAGCTTCTCCCAGGGTTTAAATCTCTGCGCCATGACCCAGCCCTGCCCCTGCAGAGGGACTTTGCTCCAGCTCCACACGACAAGACCACCTGGAAAAGTATTTTGGGGAATGGGTGAGCCCCTGCCCTGGTGCATTTCGCCCTCTGGTGCATTTTCCCTGGCTCTGCTCACTCCCCAAGCCAGGCTGCACAGTTGGAGGCAAACATCTGCTCCACCTCAGCCCCTGCCTGCAGTGAGGCAGGCGAGGACTGAACATCTTTGAGTGAAATCAGCCACTACTGCAAAATATCACTAAATATTCCCAACTCATCAACACTTACTGGCTTCTTATGGGCCAGCCTAAAGAAGAAATCAGGGGCTTAGTGGCCCCTGCAGACTGAAATGGGCACAAAAGGGCCATTCATACCACTGTCACCTGTCCATACCTCTCCCAGGGATAAATCATCGTCGCTAGCCCACAAGATTCCACCCTGAGTTTTCAGCACAGAGCTTCTCACTGATCCAAAATGCACTGAATGAAGGGTCACATTCCCAAAAAAACCCCAAAGAAATCTACCATCAATCACCATCTCCTTAGAAAACTTCAAGTACCTCGAAGTTTCTAGGACCATGGCCTCTGGGAATACGAATAATCTTAAGGCAGGGAAGTGTTCCTCTATTAGATCCTTTATTACTGCATCAGTGGAGTTGTAACAGTAAAAAAGGAGAGCTCTGGGTAGTTCCCTTTCAAATCAGCGTTACATAAACTGCGTCCTCCTCCACAGGAGCAGGATGCAGGAATAGGAGCAGGCTGTGAGGGGAGAGGGAGAAATGCGGTGAGTGGCTGCCATTTGTTCAAATTGTTCTTGTACAGAGATGCCCTTTATTCACACAACATAAAAGCCCTGTAAAACCACAAGAGCATTTCCCACACTGCGTTCACCAGGCCTTTCCACAATGGAGGCAGCCAAAACAGCTTCAAAGGAGGACACACAGAGAGCTGGTGTTCAGAGAAATCCATGCTCAGGGGAAGGACAGGACACAGCAGAGCTGCACAGCCCCCCAGCCGAGGGAGAGCACCGCTCTGCTCCCCGTGATCGCCGAGGGAAGGCTCCTCACGCTGCATCCGTGGCAGCACCACAGCACGGGCTGGTGGGGCTGGGAATCTGCTGCCACCTCCCAGATCCCCCCCAGCGCTGCTGGGACCCACTGCCACGAACTCCCAGCACAGCCGTGCCCACGGAGCGAGCAGGGGAGCAGCGTCTCAGGCCCACGTCCACTGCTCCTCCCAGCCAGGACGGGGTCACTCAGCTGATGGAGACAAAGGCAAGTGCACGGAGAACGTCACCCCAGCCCATCCCGCTGCACTTCTGCTCTTGCATAATCTCCCCAGAGTCCCTTTGATGGTGTGGTTATTTTTAAACCTCTTGTCAGGAATTATACAAAGTGAATAATGCCCAATCTCGGTGAATGGCCCCACGGCTCATTCACCAAACACGGGGCAGGGCAGCTCCACTTGATTTGCTCATTCTCTGAAGAGCTGCAATCACCCAAAGGTTAGCACAAGTCAAAGAATTTCCCTTTCTGCTTTCAAGCCCTTTGATGAATTTAACTAATGACTGGATTCCAGCTGAAAGAGGCTGATTGGAGTGAGAGTCTCCCGTATCCCATATTCTGGGAAGGCTGCCACACTTGGTTGGAAGCTTTATCTATCTTTTATTTATCTGTATGTTATGTGGAGAGTCAGTACAGACAGAAAGGTTCCTTAGGACTGGGCTGTTCTATTTTTCACTGATTTACACTTTCTCAAGAAGATCTCACCTGGCAGATAGGAAATCACCTGGCCTGAGCCAGGCTGCAGCAGCAGAGCCCAGGGGATGGCATTAGTCTCATTTTCCACCTTATTATGATTATTGCCCGTGTCATTCCTATTAATAACAGCAGCCACAAGGCAGGGCCGTGGATGGAGAGCTGAGTAAAACCCTGGCAGCAGTGAGGAGAAGACTGGAAGGTGGTGACAAGGCAGAGCTACCCCAGTGAAGCACAGCCCATGCGGGTTGGAGCTGTTTGCATGGAGCATATGTCACCCTAATCGCTTCCCAGCCCCTCCTGCGGACGGGGCACATCAAGGCTCCCCTTGCCTCACAACACATCTTTCATGTGGAGTAATTACAAATAACCACCAGCCATCACCTTCTAACTCAGATAAGTGAGGAGATTGAGGATGGAAATCCAAGTTTGAACTGCTCCAGAGCAAAGAGCACCTTCAGCAAGCAGAGCCAGGGCAGCTCCCAGCGCCGTGGACTCGGGGCCGACAGGGGCTGTCAGCACGGATCCCTCATTGCAGCACTCAGCAACAAACAACAAATACTCTCCAAGATCCAAACCTAAAATACACAAATCCCAGCCTCCTGCCCTCCTGACATTCCCCAGCCTAGGCCACAACAGCCTCCAAGACCTGGAGCTGTACTGAAATCCTTCCTGGCCAGGGGGCCGGAGCTGGGCTGTGATTTACACCCACTCCAGTCCCACTGGCTGAGCCTGCAGGATGATGGCTGGGTGGGGAGCACTCAGGATTCCCAGGATGTGTTCCCAGTTCCACAGAGCCCCAGCCCAGCAGGCACCAGGCCCAGGAACATCGAGGCATCGTGTACAGCCCACGGCAGCACCCGGGGAAGGAGGGATCTGGTTCTCTCTCAGCCACCCAAGGGGCAGAGCAAGGCAGACAGGCAAAGAGAGTATTACAAAATAGATATAAATATTACAAAATAGATATAAATATTACAAAATAGATATAAATTGGGCTCTGGGAATGTACAGAGAGGGACAAGATGCTGCTGGAGAATGGTGAGCCCTGGGCTAAGGGACACAGCGTGGAAAAATAGCACTGACACCATCCTGAGCATACCTACACCCACAGTACAGCCAATCCACAGCCTCAAAACCCCTTCAGGGATGGCCAACACCTGATTGGAAATGTCAGGAATGCCAAATCTAGACTAGTTTTACCCCAAAAGCCAAAAGTTTTAGTCAAACTGGAAAGCAAGCAACCTCCCTGCCATGGAGCAGAGTGTGGGAAAACTGAGTTCATCTGAGCAACAGAACGGTTTCTGCAAGGAGAGGAGATAAAATTGTCACTGCTCCGAGGAAAGCAGGGGTAACCCACATTTTAAAGGGTATTTATTTTAAAATGTACGTCACCTGTTACTCTGGGACATGGAAGTTTCCAAAGCAGAAAGGAATTAAGGAGAAAATCACACAAATGACTCCCAGTGGATTGGATCATTGAACACAACAGAACTCCTTATCAAGGGAACAGCACACGGATCTGCTCATCCCAGACGTGGGATCTGTGTCCCTGCAGCTGCAGAAGTGCCACCAGCCAGCCCAAAGCTGGTGCCCCACAGCTAAGCCGTGCAGCTGTGCCCAGCAGGAGCGATGGCACAGGGACACACCCCAGGAACACCCAGTGCAGCCCCTTCCCTCACCCGGATCCAGGAATTCCTGGGGAAATGAAGAAAGTGACAGGACCAGAACTCACAAAACTCTGGGTGGATACTTTGTCCTCTAAAAGCTGACACAGTTGGCCAGGTCAAAAAATCATGGAAGGAAATGAATTCAAATGCAGGGCTATTAATGCAAACCAGGAACATCACTCCTGGATGGTCAGGGACAGGCAAGCAGCAGCAAGAGCCCTTCGTGACTGAGTCACTGCAATGTGTTCTAAAACCCCTTTTAATAGTGAAGCAGAGGCCTGGATTGTGTCATGTTAGACCACAATGTATTAAACACATCCCCAGGAATCCTCAATAATGCACAACTCCCATTTATTGGTATTGTAGTAAGCAGCCAACGTGGTAATATTAAAAAAAGGATATTTTTAGTACTGAGAACTTGGAACTTAAAAAGTGGTGGCTGTTATTAGTGCAAATCAATGCCCAGGCTGGATTAAAGTCCAGATGAATGTATTACACTGATTAAATTCACCACCTGGGCTCCTTATTTGCTGTTCTCATCTCCTGGTTTCCCAGGGTAAGTCCCTGCAGCTCACATCTAACACAGTCCAGGAGGGGCTTGTTGGCAGACAAGGGGAACGACATCTCCAAACTGTTTCACAGACCCCGAGCCCACAGAAAATTTAATTAAATGAAGCACAAAGGGAGCAATGGCTGGAGAAGCAACACCTGGGCCCCGGAGCCAGCCTGGGCTTTGGGTGACTGCAGGGGCAGTGACAGCCTTTTCTCCCAAGCCAGGGGGAAGCAGAGCCCATCCAGCTGCTCTTGTGCAAACCAAGAGCCACCCAGTGAAAACCCCATTGATTCCACCTCCGGCAGCAAAAGGAGAAACCAGGATGAGCACTCACAGTAAGAAATGGCCAGACAAAGCTTCTTGCCCCCAAAATTACGAACTTCATGAGAATCATTCCAGCAAAACCACAAGCCTTCCTCGTGATTTCCAGGATTCCAGCACCTGGACCAAAAAGCAGCCACGGGCATCCTGAGGGAACAGGGGGACGATTCATCCCTGACATCCAGCACCCCCGTGCTGGCAGCAGGAGCACAGCAAACCCAGCCAGGCACAGCCCAGGTCCTCACAGCAACCACAGCTCACCTTCCATCTCCCAGCTCCTGAGAGGGCACAAAGGCAGGACTTAGGAGAGATAAAGCTGAGAGATAAGAGCAAAGCAGCTTCTCCCCTTGAGACGCTTGTTGGGCCAAAGCCCGTGGCATCCTCTGGCTCTCGGAGCCCTCTGACTCGCCAGGGTCCTGGACTGGCCCAAGAACACCCTGCCCCATGCCCTGCGTCACCCACAGAGCTGGGAAGCACTGAACATTCCCAGAGCAAGCCCTGCCTTCCTGCTGGCTTTGGGGCAGCAGCACTGGGGCGATGGAAGGCACAGGAGTGGCACTGCGGGGCTGTCACACCCCCAGCTCTGTCCCTGGGTTCCAACAGGGACACCCCAGGTGGGATCTGACTTCATGTTCTTATTCCCACAGCCTTCTCCTCCCACAAGCTGAAGGGACAGTGCTGGGTGGAAAGGCTGTCTCGGCAGGAGGTAATGAATGGATGCTCGTTAGAGGCACGGGATTGTCCCGCAGATTCCATCGGACCCTGTAAGCCTATTACAGGGATTGGCGAGATCAGCACGGGGATAGGCAGCCTTCCACCTCTAAGCTGCTTTGCTCAATTCAGCCTAGGAATGAATGAAAGTCACTGTCTGATGGCTTCTCAGATTTCATGGACAACTGCCACAGCCAAAGTGTCCCCTTCAACAGGAGTAACTCAAGGCAGCCACTGGCTACAACCCCCTCCCTCAGCTGGGCCACAGCTTGGATGACACTTACACAGGGTGGAAAGGTAACATCAGCTGTTTTTCCAAGCCATCACCACATTCTGAACCAGGAGCTCTCCCCCAGCCCCCTGGGCTGCTCAGGGAGCAGCAGCAACCCAGGCACAGAGAGAGACACCACAACCATACACAAGTTCCTGCTCCCATCTCCCAACCCCACAGCTGCCTGCACGGCCCCACAGCCTGCGAGCTCAGAGCTCTGGCAGCAGCCCTTGAAAGCCCTCAGAGAGGGGTGGCATGGGCAGGGACTCCACCAGGACACACCAGTGTCACCTCATCTGTTGTATAATTGCTCCTTTCCCCTCTCTCCAGGTCATGTTGCACAGGACACGTCCAAGTGCTGTCCCTCCCTGTCCCACTTCACCTCGTCACAAGGCCACATTCGCTGCCTGCTGCACGGAAATTATCACCTGGATGGTGCTGGAGAGAACACTTCTCTACCAAGATAATTCTATTCAAAGTCTAGAGGGCAAAGCTGTCACAGATGAAGTATGGCTGTGTATTATCTGTTGGCAAACACGGGACATAATGGCAGCCACTCAACTTAATGGCTTGAATTCCAGCTCCTCCAAACGAGCCCATCGCCGCTGCGTGTAATCACAGAATGTATTTAAAAGTATAATTTCCATCCAAAAGGACCAGAGCTGGAGCAATATGACTCATGCAGCTCCCTGTGCATCGGGAAACATGTCAGGAAGCCTGGGAATTTGTGAGCCTATTGCCATCTGTGGAGAAACTGGGCCGTGGACATGATTCCTTAAACCATTCCTCTGGCATCCAGGGAAGTTTGGAGGCTGCTGAGCCCCTAAAGTCAGGCCTGTGCACCCGAGGGGACAGAAGCACTCTGTGAAGCTGCATGTGAAGCACAGGGATACAAATATTAAAGAGAAAGGCAATGGAATTAAGAGGCATCTCTCCCCATGTACCTATTCCAGCACTCCAGAGCTCCACGGTTCCAGCTGCAAACTCAGCTCCATTTCTGCCATAACAAAATCATCTCCACAGCATAATTAGTGTGCTCGTGTTAAAATGGGTACAAATGCACGGGAAGAGGCATCCAAATACGGTTTGTTTTTCAAGACAACATGATGTTTTCCCTGGCTAATAGATTCGATTCATTAAGGAATAACAAGAGCCAAGCACCACTTGCAGCAAACCTTGCTGCTTTCAGCAGTGAATTATCCATCCCCAGACTGGTTTGCACACTGTTTTTACTTGCTCTGACTTGACAACCTTTTTTAGTCTAAGTTGCCTACACACGGCTTACAAAATATCTCTTCTGTAACTACTGCTTAAAATTCTGCTTATTCCTAATTTCCTTAATGGCTCAATTAAGTCCCCTGGCACTGTTCTGCTCCGGGACCGGATGACTTCCACATTCACAAGCAATTTTCAAGGTAGCTGGATAGTTTGTGTGAGCAGGTATTTGCACTAGGATTTGCAACACTCTCTTAGGGCAAACATCTGAGTTGTCTGAAGGGGTTTGGAATGAATAATTTCCTGCGTTATCCACCTTCCTCTAGAAATAACGCTCCATCTGTTCATGGAACAGTTCCCTTCTCTTACCCAGGCAGGATGAAGATCACGCAAGGGAAAGAAAAATTTGCACATCCCCAACGCCCTCCAACAGAACACAAGGCACGTACCTGGCCAAGGTCAGGAAGCAGTCGAGGGAAGAAATACAGCTGTCAGGTTAAGGGGAGTGAGTAATCACCCAGCGCATCATTGCTGCGACAAGCACCCCGGGACACGCGCTGGAGCCACAACATGTCCTGTGCAATTAATCACTAATCAGGACGTGCTACAGAGAAGTCAAATGGCAACTCCAAAGGTGAACCGAAATGTTACTTTTAAAACACCTAAGTTTAAAAAAAAAAAAACCAAACCTGAAAAAAGCCCAACTCTCCAATCTGAGGGGAAAGGCAAATGGAGTGTGTATAAAATCCCGAGCAGCCTGTGGGTGGAAAACAGCTCCTCTGGGACGTGGTTCACCCCAGAAGAACTGGCAGCAGCAGAGCCCATGTGAAGCTAATCCCCGGCTGTGCTGGTAGGGGAAGATCTGTCCTTACCCTGGCCTGTCCCACTGCCTGATCTACAGAACCCTGCAGTGAGGTTTCCATGAAATCAGCAGGGCTCTGCTCGCCCTCCCTGTGCAGAGCTCCTGCCTGGGCTGGGCTCTCTGTCCCTGCATGTTTGGGATAACCACTGGCAGTAAATTGGTCACTCATAGCAGCTGGATATCCCTCGAGCCAGGAGCACTCACAGTCACAGAGCTACCAATCATTAAGGCTGGAAAACAGCTCCCAAGGTCATCAAGTCCAACCTTTGACCGGATGCCACCAGGCCACAGAGTGCCAGGAAGAAGCAGGTTAAACGCAAGTCCTGCTCTGGCTTCAGTTCAGAAATGATCCAGGAGCCTCACGGACACCTGGGCTCCTGCTCTGAAGAAAAGCAACCAGCTTCCCTGTCAGCCAGATCTCCACAGCATCTCAGCCTTCCCTCTGGTGGAAAGGTGCCTCCAGGAGCAGCGCTGGGAGGGGCAGCGGCAGCTCCTGGATGGAGGTGATGCATTCCTGGGCTGGAGCAGCGTGGATCTGATCCCTCCCCAGGACTGCCCCAACTGCAAGAGGCTCTTGCTGCTCCCTGCTTGGACAGCACTGGGAGAGGCTGGGATTTTCCTGCAGTGCCGCTGCACCCAGCTGAGCACAGCCAGCCGTGGCCACAGGGTGAGGCCTTGTGACACCAAAGTCCATGGGAACACCTGGGAGCCCACGCTCCTCGAATACCTCGGGTTCTTCCTGCGAGGAACACACAGCCCTGGTGGCTGATGGACAATTCCCGTGCTGCTTTCCTTTTTTAGAGCAAAACTGGAGGAAAGGAGGAATGACAGTCCAGGAGCTTGGCACACACAGGCACAGAGAGATTTGAGAGCACGCAAATCAGAGCTTGGATCTGGATTGAAACGTGCCCAAATGGAGCTGTCAAGGCTGAATCCAAGGAATTCTCATCCAAGGATCCACTCAGGCTCAGCTTCAGCTATTTCATATATTATCTGCCTGGCAAGCAGTCTACCCTCAATTATATCCAGTGTATAATTATTATTCCTTTCAGACATAGGTTTCCCAACTCAGAACATGGAAAGGATGCCTTAAAGGACTGGTACTTTTAGGACAGAAATACCCAGAAGAGAGACCAAATCATAAAGGTGAGAGATTCTGACCTAATGGGAAATCTCCAGCTCCTCTCAGTGTGATTTTATTTCTCAGCTAAAAGCAGAGGTTGAGCATGCAGGCTTCCCTCAGATGTTCCATGTGGTGGGCAGGTCACACCAACCACCCTATGGATGGGACAAGCAGGGCAAAGGGATCCACCCAGGGAATGCCCAGGGATTCTGCAATGCAGTGCCACAGGAGATCGCATTAATCCATAGTGAAATACGCCCAGATCTCTGAAATAAAACTTTAGTTACAGTTATTGTGACTAATAGCTGAAAACCAGAGCATGTACCCTCACTGCTCTGCAGCCCGTTTCACTTCTCTGTCCATCACTGGAGCAACTTCCAACTATTCCCAAGGCTATGCCGAGTCCTGCCCCACCATCTAATGTGCCATCATTAAGAACTGATACTGCTCTTTGAAGGCATCCAAGACATTCTCTTCAGGGAAGTGCTTGCTAAGTATCCTCCTGAAGACATCTGTAAGGAATTTTTACTACTGGCCCAGATATTTACTCCACCTGGAAGAATTAAGTGGCTCTAAGGAGCTTTTAGTTGAAGTAAATCCTCATTTAAACAAGCCCCAGGAAAATGGACAGGGAGCTCCAACTGCCTCATTTGCTTTTGTTTTATGACCCACTCAGAAGAAAAGAAACAGGGAAGATGGAATGTGATCCGTGTCTCCCAGGTTTCTGCTGCTATTCCGTACCTCGCTCCTCAGTGCTCTTCTCTCCTCCGGCACTGCCATGGAAACGATGAATTACTCTCCTCTCACAAATTTTCACCATCACTTTTATGGTCAGCGTTGCTCAAGAAAGGAGCTGCCTTCCTGGAACTGCCCAGCTGGGGCAGCAGGGATGTGTACCCAGAAGGAAGAAGCATGGAAAAGAGCTGGCACTGGGAAATGTGGCCAGTAGCCATAGACATGGCCAAGGGGTGAGATGAGCAACTGGGCAAGTGCTCCGTGGTCAGGCACGATGGAAGAAAACCCCTTCTCCTTCCTATTTCATCTGTAATAACTGGAATCAGGGAGAACCTGGACATCTCAAAAGCATGGAGAGATTTTTCCTTGGGCTTATGTTTGGACAAGGTGCGCTGGGCTGGTTTCAAGGCTCAGAGCCTGAGCTGACACAGGTGAAAGAGGCTGTCCCAAGCCTGCTGGTACCCCACAGGACATGGTGTCATTTCCACACTAACATGATGGAAAAAAGGATAATTTCCCCTCCAGTTCAGCTGCAGCCTGTGATAACCTGGATCACAGTCTGAGCCTGCTGTCACACAGGTTTAGGATCCTGTGATGCAGCACAAAGCAAGAAAAAACAAGTGCAAAAAACCCAAAGCCAACATTTGTTGTGGTCTGTGGTGCCTTTCCATCTCCACCGCAGTGTGGAAGAGGTGATGTTATTCCCTGACATTCTCCGCTGATATCAAACAGGCGAACCTCGGGAATGCATCTGAGAACTGAGGAACAGCTGAGAAACAGGAAGCAAACTCATTCCAGACCCATATGCAATGGGAGAGATGCTCCCAGGGCAAGGAACCGCAGGAGCAGCGGTGGCAGGGAATCAGAGAGGAGTGGGGGATGCACTGAAACGAGAGCGAGATCCACGGGAGGCTGTAACATTCCCTCCTCCATGGCTTGTTCTGCACCAAGCAACTCATTCCAGACAGATATCGACAGCGTGGGAGGCATTCAGAGAAAAAGCAACAAATTTTATCAGAGGTTCTGGAAGGATTAATACCCAGGAAAAGATTAAACCCGCTAAAAGCTCAGCTAAACTCCCATTTCAGAGCCTGCTAACACAGCTTCAATAGTTCCAGAGAGGTATTAGTTATGTGTAATGGGGAGAGCTGGGAGTCTGAAATGGAGAAAGGCTCCATTTTACCCATCTAAGAGGAAAACACCAACACAGGATTTCAAACAGAGGATCGACGAGGTGAGAAATAAAAAAATAAATTCAGGAATTTTCCCAAGGCAGCCCAGGAAGGCTGGAGGGAGCAGAGCCAGGGGAGAGCCCCTCTCTGCACCAGGAACCAGAACTCTCCAAACCATGAGAGCTTTGGATCCTCCTGCCCCAGCCTCCTTGCTGGAAGGACACAGTGCTGCCAAAAACTTAAGGCAATTCCCTCAAATTCTTCCACACTTTTGTGCCACCAGCTGTGGCTGTTTGGGTGCTCAGCCTCACCTTTTCCACCCTTCTGGGAATTCACCTGTCCCAAAAGGTATCTAAGCACTTGGACACGTCCTCTTTCTCTCCTTAAAAAGACAAAAATAATCCCATCTCTGTTATTTATTACACTCCTTGGAAATGCAGCTCCTCAAACAACTTTTAACAACTCCAGTCAGCAGCCAGTAAATCCAGAGGAGATTTGTGAATGTTTCAAAGCACTTTAGTGCCCAAAATAGCCTTAATTAAGTAAGAACGTATATAAATACTACAGAATATTGTAATAAAGTTGTCTGCACTATCACTGGTGCCAACTCAGAGCGTTGTTGCACTGGATAAGGCCCCTGGGGTCACTCAGTGTTAGAGGAAGAACCAGGAATATTTTTTTGCACTTTAACTGAGCTGGAGGAGCTAAAATCCAGATTAGGTGCTGCTATCAGCTTTGGCACAGGTGAATTCAGGGAGCAGCAGCTACCCAGGGGAAAGGAGGATTTTCCTGGATGCAGCATTCCTGTTTCACAGGGACAACCATGGAAAGAGAAAATAAATGCACAGAGCTTTTCTGTGAGCTCTGGACACTGGGAACACATTTTCCAGGAGCTCCTGTGTCCATCCAAGGCTGCTCTCTCAGCTGTGCTGGGGGGGCCTGTGAGCACCACAAGGGGACCTGTGCACGCTGTCACTGGCACAGTACCTAAGGACAGACTTCCCAGGGGAGCACAGCTTTGTCACTTGGAAAGGCACAACCTTGCAGTGCCCAGAGACTGGGAGAGGCTGAAATCTCACGGGAGAACCTCCTTCGGTCTCTTACCCTGTTTGCCCTGCTGCAAACGTGGGGAAAGGCAGATCCCTCGGGGCTGCTCGGGATGGCAGCACTGTCCCCACTCAGTCCCCTGCTCTCCAGCCAGGGACATGCACCAGAGCAGTCAAATCCATCACCAATCAGCCAAAACCAAAGCTGTTCCTGCTGGTGACACCCCAAATTCTCCTGCAGTAGCCCCAGTGCAACAACCACTCTGTCCTGGAGGCACAGCCCCAGGGAAAACCCCTCATTCCCCACCAGCAAATGTCTGAACCCCCCCCCAAGTGCCAACAGCTGAGACTCCAGGACCTCTCGGTGCTGAAGGCAGCAGAGAGTTTGGAAATCTCACTGAAGAGCCCTACAGCACAGTCATTATTTCCCTAAGGCTCCTTTTGCACGCAGGTAATTGCTGCAGGCACAGCAGGACCGAGGCACTCGTGGGATCACAAGTCTCCACCAAACTTTGTCAGGTCGTGGCCATCACCACGCAGGGGCTGGTGAGCCACAGCTCCAGCCAATCAAACCTGCAGGAGGGGAGCATCCAGCAAGCCTGAGGACAATTATTCGAGGAAGAATTTCACCAGGACACCGTGATTTAGCCCGGTGCTTTGTGCGCTTGGTGCTGAAGGAGTTTCATTGTCACCGCTGATGGGAGCCCGCTCCGTGACCCACCCCCAGCACAGAACAGGGGGCTGCTTTTCCCACTCCTGGTTTGCTTCCAAGGCCACCACTCCACCACCAGCACCACGCTGGGAAGGGGCAATTTCCCCTGCATTCCAAACCACCAGGCTGGATCCGTGGTTTCCACCTGGGCCCATCTCTAACAGCTACGGCTACCAGGGGAACTGGAGCGAGAGCCAGCAGAGGGGGCTGGAACTTGGGAGGAGCCCTCAGGAATTGGAGGTTTTTTCCTGACATAAAATAATGTAGTCTTTAAATGTGAATTTTCTGATTCTTTCAAGCATTTAACTTCTAAAATTGACTTGGGCTTTATTTAATCTTTTAAACACCAAAAAAAACCCCAAACCAGGAACATAAAAGCGTAACCACTTGAGTTATGCTCTTAGACATTTGTCAGGATAATTTTATTCCTTCTGAAACACAAACCCTTTCCACATGGTGAGCGAGGTCTCAGTTTGAAAGCTGCAAGGCCAGAGGAACAGGGGTTTGTGTTATCCCGAGGTCTGTGCTCCCATCCCCGCGCACACCTTCGGAGTGGCTGTTCCCAACTCTTCTCCCCGTAACAATCCTGTCAAATTAATTCATCAGCAAGGACAGATTTTTTTTTTTCCCTGGCTACTGTGCGTTAATTAGCGCGAGGGTTGCCATGGGAACCCAGCAACACTCGTTAGCACCACAGAGCTCACCATGTTGGAAATGAACGTGGGCAAGAGCCCCGCACCAGGCGCAACAACAGGAGCCAGAGCTGGGGACGTGCTGCAGCCAGATTGGGCCTCTGATGGAGGCTCTGACGTCACTCTGCTCAGTGTCAGTTGGAAAAACTTCCAAAAACCTGGATATTGCAAGGATCTGTGGTGATAGGACACAAGGAATGGCTTTAAGCTGAAGGAGAGTAGATTTAAATGGGATATTGGGAAGGAATTGTTCCCTGGGAGGGTGTGAGGCCCTGGCACAGGGTGCCCAGAGCAGCTGTGGCTGCCCCTGGATCCCTGGCAGTGCCCAAGGCCAGGTTGGACACTGGGGCTTGGAGCAGCCTGGGACAGTGGGAGGTGTCCCTGCCCATGGCAGGGGTGGCACTGGATGGGCTTTAAGGTCCCTTCCAACCCAAGTCTTCTGGGATTCTGTGACATCAGGACCGGTTACTGTGAGGATGAGGCTGAGCACAGGCTCCCATTTCCCTGGTGTTTTAACAAATACAATTCAGGACCCTGGCAGGAATCAAAGTGAAGCAAAACAGGTTGAGCTGAGAGTGCATGAAAAAAGTTCAGGCATGTGCCCAGCCCCAGGCACTCACTGCCAATAATTATCAATAATTACCAATAAACCTTGGCCAGCTTAAAATCTGTGGCACAAAGTGCTGACAGCAGCAGGGTGAGCCACGGCAGTGCCCAGGCTGCTCTGGAGGGGCCCCAAACACCCCCTGCCTGGAGGGATCTCTGCTCCCAAGCCTCTGTCCTTCCAGATTTGCAGCCCTGTGACACCCTAAGGAAGGTTTCTCCATCACCATACTCCTGCCTGATGATTAGATACTCCTCCCAAGAGCCTGGATTTTGCTGGGATCATCCCACACCTGCCCATTCTTTCCCCTGAAGCAGTTCTGCTCAGCAGCTCTGGCCTCAGAGCATTCACAGAGCAGCTCCTGCTCCATCCCCACCCTGCCAGGCCAGCCAAGGCTCTCTGAGCTCACCTTCACAGACACATCCTTCATTCCCCTGTCCTTGTCCCTGTTCCAGCTCAAACACATTCCATGGAATGCTGGCCATCAGTCTGCTCCAGCCCGAGCGAGGCTGCACCACTGTCTGGTACAGGGCATTAATCTCTCCTGGACATTCATTTTCTAATCCATCCTTGGATCACACCTTGCTTTTTTCTGGCCATGTCACACTGTCAGCTCCCTGTCAGCCTTTGATCCCCCCCGATGGAGCCCAGGCTTTGTGCTGGGCACAGAACAGAGCAGGCACTGCCCTCCCTGGGAGCCACACGCTGCTCCCTGCTGCCCTGTGCTGCCAGGGACCTCAGACCTGCTGTCTGCTCATCAGGAGCCCTGGGAACGTTCCACATCCTCCTCTGCAGGAAAATTCAAGGCTTCAACCACCTCTCTAAATAGTCCCCTTGCACTGTCTGGGTAAAATCAGAGCCAAATCTCAGCCCTGTAACAAGGAAGGTATTTCAGAAGCAGAACAAGGTCCCAGCTTCCTCCAGCCAACAGAACCTGAAATAAAGCAGGGATTTGCCTGCACTGAGGCAGCTCCTGAGGATGCACGGCCAGGTGCTCACCAGCAGGTCAGGGCAGATTCCTCTCTCCTTCACTTGCTGGAAGAGAAAGAATTCTGGCTCCTCCATCCTATGAAATAGCAGAGACCCCAGCAGAGCCCACCCTGCTGAGGGCACCCACCTTCCCCCTGCACCTACAAATGCTTCATTAGAGAAGGAGGAGCCAGACAGGACTTTTTTAACCCTTTCCCCCTTCTTTCTCTGCAGAGGGATGCACATGGTCTGTGTCAAAAGCCTAAAGAGGGAACAGGGAACCAGCCCTGAACACGTCTCTGCAGAAGGTGTGGTGGCTTCCCACATAATCCCACCTCCAAACACCTCCTCCTACTCCAGGACTGCCTCCCACTCAGCAGATCCTCCTCTCTCACACCTCAGCACCAGCCACTGCCACAGCTCAGCACATCTGTGCAATGAGAACCAACCCACACACCTCTGGATTTTCAGTAAAAGAAAGGGATGTTCAGGTTCACCAGAGCAAGTTATGTGGGCAAGCTCAGCTTCTCCAGGTGTCTCCACATTAAGAAACTTTAATTTCACCAAACCATTAAAGAAATCAAGCTGAAAAACATCCCCACTGCCAAGTTTCTCCAGCCCTTCACATCATTTTCTAGCAATCCACCCGCAGGAGTTTTTCTCATCTTGAATAAATAGTCATTTTTGCACCTAAGAAAGACGAAAACATTTTCTATCCTTTCAAACCTTCTCTGGCATCTCCATCACGCTCAAATCCCTCCTCAAAATACCCTCCAAACTCTGGGGAAAAACATTTGTGGCTTGTGCTAAAAGCTGCAGAAACTTTCCTTCACAGGCTGATGTTTCTGCAGTGACTCGCTTCCCTCTTACATAATTCAAGGGCCCAAAAAAGACATAAACAGGGAGGAACTGAAATGCTAAACCAAGGCTGGTCTCCAAAGCCCAACTGAATGGGAAACCTGAAACAGGAGAGACTCAGCTTCTGGAAAAACAACTTTTTGACAGCGCAGAGCATCTCCCAGGCCCCAGTGCCTGCTGCTCTACCTCGGGTCAGAGGGGCTCAGAGCTTTCATGTCACACAGTCCAAGTGCAGAGAGCCCTGCTCAGACCAAGGGCACTAATTACATTAATGAAGGCTTAAGGTCAGTACATCCCCATCAAGCCCAAACTGCTGTTTCCTGAATTAATCGTTCTCAGTCCAGTTTCCAGCAGATGGGAATCCAGAAAGCACCAGCAGAGCTGGGAAATCAATGTCAATATGCTAAATCCAGTAGATTTAATTTGGGGGTTTTAGGAGAGTGAATGAGATCAGGATTGGGTCTTCTTGTGCCAGGGTAGGACTGGGTTACCTACTCCTGCAGGATTCCTGCTAAAGGGAAGAACAACAAGGGAGATCAAGAATTAAGGGCAATGAAGAAAGTAGACAGGTCATCCAAATTTGCATCAAGATATGACTATACTTGGATAATTCCCAGGCATTTCGTGAGTATCCAAGCCAAAAAAACCCCAGGAGTAAATAATAAACATGCACACAGCCCCAGGGGCCACAGCCATGCACTCCAACCCTGAGCATGCAGAGGTGCAGGTGCAGCCCACACACAGACACAGTAATGCCACTACTGATTCCAGCTGCTTCAGGCCATAATTCCTTATACAGAGTGGGGCTTGTGGACTTTCTATGGACTTTCTATTTCTATTTGATACAGAGAGTACCAAAAACCTCCTATGAACCGCTCAGTGGGTGTAGGGGTGCGGTTTTGCCTCGGCAGGCCAACCCTGGATTAACCCAGGGCAAATAAAGCCCTGCTCTGGGCACTCCTCTGCCACCCCGGAGCCAGTGCTGTGTCCCAGCCATGGAGCTGTTACCCAGATGGAACTGCTGTGACTGAGGCCAGGACCTGCCCAAATGAAGGGCTGGGGACGGGCAGGCAGAGGTTAAAGCAGAGGAACATGAGGTGAGGAGCTGGAGGGGCCATCACCAGCAACTCGCCGGGCGTTGGGATTGACCTGACACAGCACAGCTGCTCTGGGTCCTCAGCACAGATCGAGGATCTGCCTCCAAAGAGCAACCTCTTCCCTCCTGTAAGCCCCTGAACAGCTCAGGAGTGCTTCTGCTCCCGGGCCCCCGCAGCTCTGGAACACACGGAAATGTGGGAAGCTCTAGGCCTGCCAATCTCCACGAGTGATTCTCGCTCCGGTGTCTGACCTGGAAACACCGAATGCCACCAAAACTAAGCAGCCCGAGGAGACAAGGGACATGCTCGGGGAGGGAGCACCGAAAAGCAGCACAGCAAAACCAGCCACATGCCCCAAACCCTTCCCTGCAGCTCCTCAGCTCTGCCTCAACCATTACTGCTGCTCCGGGGCCTCTCAGAGTACCGAGTGTGTCTGTCAATCTCCACTGCAAACCTCCTGGATAAGAGATGAAAACCCCCCCTGATCCCTCCCTCCAGGAGTTAATCCCTTTTCTTTGGCCAGATTGGATGCTCTGCCAGCCATTCCCTGCCTCCAAGCCCCCCGTGTTGGGCAGGCACAGCCGTGAGCCCCCCGAGCCGGGGCCGCAGCGCTGCGGGTGCCGCCAGCTCAGGCTCTCTCCTCATCTCCCCTCTCCGCTCACTGCTCTTCCCACGTCTTCTCCCCAGCAGCTTTCATCTGAGCATTGCCTTGCACTGGGAGCTGCAGCGCTCTCGTTGCCAGAGCTTTCCTGGGCAAGGCAGATTTATCCTGATGCATGCAAATGATGCCAGCGTGCAGGAACTTGCTTCGGACAGAGCCGGGAGTTTGCAGTGCGAGGCTGCTCGGGAAATGTCACTGTGCAGGATCCGCAGGGGCTGCCTCCACCACCTCCTCATTCCCAAGGCCATCAAGGTGTGTGGCAACGCTTCCTCCACCTGGGTGAAAACACTCACAGAGTCATCCATCCATCATCCATCCATCATCCATCCATCCCTCCATCCCTCCATCATCCATCCATCCATCCATCCATCCCTCCATCCTTCCACGCATCCATCCATCCATCCATCATCCATCCATCCATCCATCCTTCCATCCATCCATCCATCCATCCATCATCCATCCCTCCATCCTTCCATCCATCCATCATCCATCCACCATCCATCCATCCATCATCCATCCCTCCATCCTTCCATCCATCCATCATCCATCCATCCATCCATCCATCATCCATCCATCCATCCCTCCATCCATCATCCATCCATCCATCCCTCCATCCCTCCATCCATCCCTCCATCCATCCCTCCATCCATCCATCCATCCATCCCTCCATCCATCCATCCATCCACCATCCATCCATCCATCCATCATCCATCCCTCCATTCATCATCCATCCCTCCATCCCATCCATCCATCCTCCATCCATCATCCATCCATCCTCCATCCATCCATCCATCCTCCATCCATCCTCCATCCATCCATCCATCCTCCATCCATCCTCAGATCTTCCAGGCTCACAGAGAACGTCCCAGCCATGAGGCAGCAGCACCGTGGCTGTCTCTGGCCTCCCTCAGGGCTGCAAAGCATCACCTGGCATTACTATCTACACTTTCAACCCCCAAATCCCCCCAATTCCCACAATTTCTCCTAAAGGTGCTGCAGGTACACAGCTCAGCAGTGGTCACAGATACATGAGCTGCTACCCAACTTCACACTTTCACTTTCTGAGCACTTCACAGCATCTCATCCCAAATTCCTTGTTTTCAACCAGCACAGAAACTCCTTTCTCTAGCACCTTGGATTTTTAACAGAAATTAAGCTCAACACAACACAACCTTCCCCCATACCCTCCTAAAGTTGCTTTTTTTCCCCACTGCAAACCCAGTACACGAGCACAAATGAGCCTAAGAATTCTAAAGAAAAAATACAGAAACTGAAGAAAACCTAAAGAAAAATGAAACTGAAAACTGGGTTCCCCCAGGTGGACAACAAGGAAAGCACCTGGTGTCCATGGGCAAAGCTGGCATGGCCCTGCAATTCCCTCCCTGCAATTCCCTCCCTGCAACTCCCTCCCTGCAGCGCCCCAGGCACCACCAGGAGTTTTTAAATCACTGTTATCTCAACCATCCTCTTTTCATTTGTGCCTTGTAGAAGGGAGATTTCTCTCTGTTGTTTTTAAACTCAAGACCTTACAGATGCCAACCTTTGCAGACCAGCTGGCAGCTGGGATGGTGCCCGTGGGAAGGCACCGGAGCCGTGCCCGGAGCCGAGGGACACTCGGCCTCCTGCGGCAGAGCTCCGGATGAAAAGGAGCTTTCCTTGCTGCATCTCCACTCCCCATCCTCAGTGCTGGAAAGAATTCCAGACTCAGAGGGACCCAAGGGATATTCTGCAGAGAAAACCATGGGCAGCTGATACATCGAGGTCATTCTGGAACTGAAACCTGGAGGGACTCGCCTTTATTTTGGCTTTTTGGAGTGTTTCTTTAGTGTCCTGCGTGAAATTCTCCTTCTTTCAGTGGGTGCCTCTGGAAAATTAGCAAGAGAGATTTGCTCTGAGCTTTTCATCTCCTGTCTGCAGGAATTTGCAAACACTGACAGAAGATTTTGTGTGCGTGTGCCTTGGTTCTGAAGGACACAAGTGGGATGAAGGTCCCATAACAGCAATTCCTCACTCAGCCTCCATTCCCTGTGCGAGAGTTTGGCACAGAACGTACTGAGGGCCCAAAGAAGGGTGCACACACCTCCAAAAATCGGGATCTGCCATCTCAGAGCTGTGCTGCTGGCACAGAAAGGACATCACCCCTCCCTGCAGCAGCCACAGACATCGGCCACGAGCCTGGCGAGGGGAACAGAGCAGCCTCACAAGGGGATTAACAAATCAATAAACCCAGAGGAAACCATGCTGAAATGCAGAGCAACCCCAACTCAGAAAGAGCTGGGAGAAGGAAGGACAAGGAGATGTTGAGGAGGTGGTAAACCAGTCAGAACTGTTGTGTTGCGGTGGTTGTGGTGAGCACCAGGCCAGGCTGAGAGGGCACATCCTCCACCAGGGAGGAGCAGCCAGCCCGGCCGGGGCTCCCGCAGCCTCAGAGTGACCTTTCCCATTTGCCATCACCACAGGACGTCACAGTGCTCAGCATTCCACACTGTGGAAGAGAACTCACCTCAGAGTTCTCACCACGCTCAGTCCCCCTCTCCCCCAAACAACCCGGTTTTCCTTGGCTGGTCAGTTTTAATAAACATCATTAAATCCCTGCTTCCAACCAAAGCACGGCTCCCTGGGACAAGCTGGGATTGTCACACTGACTCCAGAGCACGTGGATAATTCCCACAGCCCGTGCAGATGAGGTAAGCAATTGATAAGGAAGACACTGGGGTTTGCAGCAGCGCCAGCATCCCATCCCTTCCAGCCTGGCAGATCCCCTCTCCCGGGAAAGCACTGCTGCCCTAACAGGCTTCAGCCCAAGCCACTCCTTTGATGCTGTCCTCCCAAACCTTGACATGCAGGATCACGGATGTCAGGAGAGGATGGTACCTCAACTGAGAGATCAGGTGAGCAGTTCCTGCATTTCCATTTCATTTCCCACTGCATTTCCTACCCGTGTCCTTCTGCGGGCAGCCCTGTGGCATTCCTGGGAATAGCAGTGCCCGCTTTGGGACAGCCCACAGCCAGACCTGAGTGAAATCACTCTCCCTTCTCACACATTCATGCTGAATGTCTTTGTTCTGAACACCACACCGGCCCTGAGTAGTCACTACTAGAGGGTGAAGGCTGCTCACTCTCTGCCTTTGCAAGGCACCAGCCTGAGGGATGGAGGATTTGGAGGAAGAAAGTGTTGGAGCAATGAATTCTCAGCTCAGACTCCTCATCAGGCAATACTGAAAAGAGGGA
>JACSVZ010000005.1:10944137-10962053 GCA_014706295.1 Lycocorax pyrrhopterus obiensis
CCTGCCTGGGCTGGGCTCTCTGTCCCTGCATGTTTGGGATAACCACTGGCAGTAAATTGGTCACTCATAGCAGCTGGATATCCCTCGAGCCAGGAGCACTCACAGTCACAGAGCTACCAATCATTAAGGCTGGAAAACAGCTCCCAAGGTCATCAAGTCCAACCTTTGACCGGATGCCACCAGGCCACAGAGTGCCAGGAAGAAGCAGGTTAAACGCAAGTCCTGCTCTGGCTTCAGTTCAGAAATGATCCAGGAGCCTCACGGACACCTGGGCTCCTGCTCTGAAGAAAAGCAACCAGCTTCCCTGTCAGCCAGATCTCCACAGCATCTCAGCCTTCCCTCTGGTGGAAAGGTGCCTCCAGGAGCAGCGCTGGGAGGGGCAGCGGCCAGCTCCTGGATGGAGGTGATGCATTCCTGGGCTGGAGCAGCGTGGATCTGATCCCTCCCCAGGACTGCCCCAACTGCAAGAGGCTCTTGCTGCTCCCTGCTTGGACAGCACTGGGAGAGGCTGGGATTTCCCTGCAGTGCCGCTGCACCCAGCTGAGCACAGCCAGCCGTGGCCACAGGGTGAGGCCTTGTGACACCAAAGTCCATGGGAACACCTGGGAGCCCACGCTCCTCGAATACCTCGGGTTCTTCCTGCGAGGAACACACAGCCCTGGTGGCTGATGGACAATTCCCGTGCTGCTTTCCTTTTTTAGAGCAAAACTGGAGGAAAGGAGGAATGACAGTCCAGGAGCTTGGCACACACAGGCACAGAGAGATTTGAGAGCACACGAATCAGAGCTTGGATCTGGATTGAAACGTGCCCAAATGGAGCTGTCAAGGCTGAATCCACGGAATTCTCATCCAAGGATCCACTCAGGCTCAGCTTCAGCTATTCCATATATTATCTGCCTGGCAAGCAGTCTACCCTCAATTATATCCAGTGTATAATTATTATTCCTTTCAGATATAGGTTTCCCAACTCAGAACATGGAAAGGATGCCTTAAAGGATTGGTACTTTTAGGACAGAAATACCCAGAAGAGAGACCAAATCATAAAGGTGAGAGATTCTGACCTAATGGGAAATCTCCAGCTCCTCTCAGTGTGATTTTATTTCTCAGCTAAAAGCAGAGGTTGAGCATGCAGGCTTCCCTCAGATGTTCCATGTGGTGGGCAGGTCACACCAACCACCCTATGGATGGGACAAGCAGGGCAAAGGGATCCACCCAGGGAATGCCCAGGGATTCTGCAATGCAGTGCCACAGGAGATCGCATTAATCCATAGTGAAATACGCCCAGATCTCTGAAATAAAACTTTAGTTACAGTTATAGTGACTAATAGCTGAAAATCAGAGCATGTACCCTCACTGCTCTGCAGCCCGTTTCACTTCTCTGTCCATCACTGGAGCAACTTCCAACTATTCCCAAGGCTATGCCGAGTCCTGCCCCACCATCTAATGTGCCATCATTAAGAACTGATACTGCTCTTTGAAGGCATCCAAGACATTCTCTTCAGGGAAGTGCTTGCTAAGTATCCTCCTGAAGACATCTGTAAGGAATTTTTACTACTGGCCCAGATATTTACTCCACCTGGAAGAATTAAGTGGCTCTAAGGAGCTTTTAGTTGAAGTAAATCCTCATTTAAACAAGCCCCAGGAAAATGGACAGGGAGCTCCAACTGCCTCATTTGCTTTTGTTTTATGACCCACTCAGAAGAAAAGAAACAGGGAAGATGGAATGTGATCCGTGTCTCCCAGGTTTCTGCTGCTATTCCGTACCTCGCCTCCTCAGTGCTCTTCTCTCCTCCGGCACTGCCATGGAAACGATGAATTACTCTCCTCTCACAAATTTTCACCATCACTTTTATGGTCAGCGTTGCTCAAGAAAGGAGCTGCCTTCCTGGAACTGCCCAGCTGGGGCAGCAGGGATGTGTACCCAGAAGGAAGAAGCATGGAAAAGAGCTGGCACTGGGAAATGTGGCCAGTAGCCATAGACATGGCCAAGGGGTGAGATGAGCAACTGGGCAAGTGCTCCGTGGTCAGGCACGATGGAAGAAAAACCCCTTTCCTTCCTATTCACTGTAATAACTGGAATCAGGGAGAACCTGGACATCTCAAAGCATGGAGAGATTTTTCCTTGGGCTTATGTTTGGACAAGGTGTGCTGGGCTGGTTTCAAGGCTCAGAGCCTGAGCTGACACAGGTGAAAGAGGGCTGTCCCAAGCCTGCTGGTACCCCACAGGACATGGGTGTCATTTCCACACTAACATGATGGAAAAAGGATAATTTCCCCTCCAGTTCAGCTGCAGCCTGTGATAACCTGGATCACAGTCTGAGCCTGCTGTCACACAGGTTAGGATCCTGTGATGCAGCACAAAGCAAGAAAAAACAAGTGCAAAAAACCCAAAGCCAATATTTGTTGTGGTCTGTGGTGCCTTTCCATCTCCACCGCAGTGTGGAAGAGGTGATGTTATTCCCTGACATTCTCCGCTGATATCAAACAGGCGAACCTCGGGAATGCATCTGAGAACTGAGGAACAGCTGAGAAACAGGAAGCAAACTCATTCCAGACCCATATGCAATGGGGAGAGATGCTCCCAGGCAAGGAACCGCAGGAGCAGCGGTGGCAGGGAATCAGAGAGGAGTGGGGGATGCACTGAAACGAGAGCGAGATTCCACGGGAGGCTGTAACATTCCCTCCTCCATGGCTTGTTCTGCACCAAGCAACTCATTCCAGACAGATATTGACAGCGTGGGAGGCATTCAGAGAAAAAGCAACAAATTTTATCAGAGGTTCTGGAAGGATTAATACCCAGGAAAAGATTAAACCCGCTAAAAAGCTCAGCTAAACTCCCATTTCAGAGCCTGCTAACACAGCTTCAATAGTTCCAGAGAGGTATTAGTTATGTGTAATGGGGAGAGCTGGGAGTCTGAAATGGAGAAAGGCTCCATTTTACCCATCTAAGAGGAAAACACCAACACAGGATTTCAAACAGAGGATCGACGAGGTGAGAAATAAAAAAATAAATTCAGGAATTTTCCCAAGGCAGCCCAGGAAGGCTGGAGGGAGCAGAGCCAGGGGAGAGCCCCTCTCTGCACCAGGAACCAGAACTCTCCAAACCATGAGAGCTTTGGATCCTCCTGCCCCAGCAGCCCCAGCCTCCTTGCTGGAAGGACACAGTGCTGCCAAAAACTTAAGGCAATTCCCTCAAATTCTTCCACACTTTTGTGCCACCAGCTGTGGCTGTTTGGGTGCTCAGCCTCACCTTTTCCACCCTTCTGGGAATTCACCTGTCCCAAAAGGTATCTAAGCACTTGGACACGTCCTCTTTCTCTCCTTAAAAAGACAAAAATAATCCCATCTCTGTTATTTATTACACTCCTTGGAAATGCAGCTCCTCAAACAACTTTTAACTACTCCAGTCAGCAGCCAGTAAATCCAGAGGAGATTTGTGAATGTTTCAAAGCACTTTAGTGCCCAAAATAGCCTTAATTAAGAACGTATATAAATACTACAGAATATTGTAATAAAGTTGTCTGCACTATCACTGGTGCCAACTCAGAGCGTTGTTGCACTGGATAAGGCCCCTGGGGTCACTCAGTGTTAGAGAAAGAACTTGGAATATTTTTTTGCACTTTAACTGAGCTGGAGGAGCTAAAATCCAGATTAGGTGCTGCTATCAGCTTTGGCACAGGTGAATTCAGGGAGCAGCAGCTACCCAGGGGAAAGGAGGATTTTCCTGGATGCAGCATTCCTGTTTCACAGGGACAACCATGGAAAGAGAAATAAATGCACAGAGCTTTTTCTGTGAGCTCTGGACACTGGGAACACATTTTCCAGGAGCTCCTGTGTCCATCCAAGGCTGCTCTCTCAGCTGTGCTGGGGGGGCCTGTGAGCACCACAAGGGGACCTGTGCACGCTGTCACTGGCACAGTACCTAAGGACAGACTTCCCAGGGGAGCACAGCTTTGTCACTTGGAAAGGCACAACTTGCAGTGCCCAGAGACTGGGAGAGGCTGAAATCTCACGGGAGAACCTTCCTTCCGTCTCTTACCCTGTTTGCCCTGCTGCAAACGTGGGGAAAGGCAGATCCCTCGGGGCTGCTCGGGATGGCAGCACTGTCCCCACTCAGTCCCCTGCTCTCCAGCCAGGGACATGCACCAGAGCAGTCAAATCCATCACCAATCAGCCAAAACCAAAGCTGTTCCTGCTGGTGACACCCCAAATTCTCCTGCAGTAGCCCCAGTGCAACAACCACTCTGTCCTGGAGGCACAGCCCCAGGGAAAACCCCTCATTCCCCACCAGCAAATGTCTGAACCCCCCCAAGTGCCAACAGCTGAGACTCCAGGACCTCTCGGTGCTGAAGGCAGCAGAGAGTTTGGAAATCTCACTGAAGAGCCCTACAGCACAGTCATTATTTCCCTAAGGCTCCTTTTGCACGCAGGTAATTGCTGGCAGGCACAGCAGGACCAAGGCACTCGTGGGATCACAAGTCTCCACCAACTTTGTCAGGTCGTGGCCATCACCACGCAGGGGCTGGTGAGCCACAGCTCCAGCCAATCAAACCTGCAGGAGGGGAGCATCCAGCAAGCCTGAGGACAATTATTCGAGGAAGAATTTCACCAGGACACCGTGATTTAGCCCGGTGCTTTGTGCGCTTGGTGCTGAAGGAGTTTCATTGTCACCGCTGATGGGAGCCCGCTCCGTGACCCACCCCCAGCACAGAACAGGGGGCTGCTTTTCCCACTCCTGGTTTGCTTCCAAGGCCACCACTCCACCACCAGGGCCACGCTGGGAAGGGGCAATTTCCCCTGCATTCCAAACCACCAGGCTGGATCCGTGGTTTCCACCTGGGCCCATCTCTAACAGCTACGGCTACCAGGGGAACTGGAGCGAGAGCCAGCAGAGGGGGCTGGAACTTGGGAGGAGCCCTCAGGAATTGGAGGTTTTTTCCTGACATAAAATAATGTAGTCTTTAAATGTGAATTTTCTGATTCTTTCAAGCATTTAACTTCTAAAATTGACTTGGGCTTTATTTAATCTTTTAAACACCAAAAAAAACCCCCCAAACCAGGAACATAAAAGCGTAACCACTTGAGTTATGCTCTTAGACATTTGTCAGGATAATTTTATTCCTTCTGAAACACAAACCCTTTCCACATGGTGAGCGAGGTCTCAGTTTGAAAGCTGCAAGGCCAGAGGAACAGGGGTTTGTGTTATCCCGAGGTCTGTGCTCCCATCCCGCGCACACCTTCGGAGTGGCTGTTCCCAACTCTTCTCCCCGTAACAATCCTGTCAAATTAATTCATCAGCAAGGACAGATTTTTTTTTTTCCCTGGCTACTGTGCGTTAATTAGCGCGAGGGTTGCCATGGGAACCCAGCAACACTCGTTAGCACCACAGAGCTCACCATGTTGGAAATGAACGTGGGCAAGAGCCCCGCACCAGGCGCAACAACAGGAGCCAGAGCTGGGGACGTGCTGCAGCCAGATTGGGCCTCTGATGGAGGCTTTGACGTCTCTCTACTCAGTGTCAGTTGGAAAAACTTCCAAAAACCTGGATATTGCAAGGATCTGTGGTGATAGGACACAAGGAATGGCTTTAAGCTGAAGGAGAGTAGATTTAAATGGGATATTGGGAAGGAATTGTTCCCTGGGAGGGTGTGAGGCCCTGGCACAGGGTGCCCAGAGCAGCTGTGGCTGCCCCTGGATCCCTGGAAGTGCCCAAGGCCAGGTTGGACACTGGGGCTTGGAGCAGCCTGGGACAGTGGGAGGTGTCCCTGCCATGGCAGGGGTGGCACTGGATGGGCTTTAAGGTCCCTTCCAACCCAAGTCTTCTGGGATTCTGTGACATCAGGACCGGTTACTGTGAGGATGAGGCTGAGCACAGGCTCCCATTTCCCTGGTGTTTTAACAAATACAATTCAGGACCCTGGCAGGAATCAAAGTGAAGCAAAACAGGTTGAGCTGAGAGTGCATGAAAAAAGTTCAGGCATGTGCCCAGCCCCAGGCACTCACTGCCAATAATTATCAATAATTACCAATAAACCTTGGCCAGCTTAAAATCTGTGGCACAAAGTGCTGACAGCAGCAGGGTGAGCCACGGCAGTGCCCAGGCTGCTCTGGAGGGGCCCCAAACACCCCCTGCCTGGAGGGATCTCTGCTCCCAAGCCTCTGTCCTTCCAGATTTGCAGCCCTGTGACACCCTAAGGAAGGTTTCTCCATCACCATACTCCTGCCTGATGATTAGATACTCCTCCCAAGAGCCTGGATTTTGCTGGGATCATCCCACACCTGCCCATTCTTTCCCCTGAAGCAGTTCTGCTCAGCAGCTCTGGCCTCAGAGCATTCACAGAGCAGCTCCTGCTCCATCCCCACCCTGCCAGGCCAGCCAAGGCTCTCTGAGCTCACCTTCACAGACACATCCTTCATTCCCCTGTCCTTGTCCCTGTTCCAGCTCAAACACATTCCATGGAATGCTGGCCATCAGTCTGCTCCAGCCCGAGCGAGGCTGCACCACTGTCTGGTACAGGGCATTAATCTCTCCTGGACATTCATTTTCTAATCCATCCTTGGATCACACCTTGCTTTTTTCTGGCCATGTCACACTGTCAGCTCCCTGTCAGCCTTTGATCCCCCCGATGGAGCCCAGGCTTTGTGCTGGGCACAGAACAGAGCAGGCACTGCCCTCCCTGGGAGCCACACGCTGCTCCCTGCTGCCCTGTGCTGCCAGGGACCTCAGACCTGCTGTCTGCTCATCAGGAGCCCTGGGAACGTTCCACATCCTCCTCTGCAGGAAAATTCAAGGCTTCAACCACCTCTCTAAATAGTCCCCTTGCACTGTCTGGGTAAAATCAGAGCCAAATCTCAGCCCTGTAATAAGGAAGGTATTTCAGAAGCAGAACAAGGTCCCAGCTTCCTCCAGCCAACAGAACCTGAAATAAAGCAGGGATTTGCCTGCACTGAGGCAGCTCCTGAGGATGCACGGCCAGGTGCTCACCAGCAGGTCAGGGCAGATTCCTCTCTCCTTCACTTGCTGGAAGAGAAAGAATTCTGGCTCCTCCATCCTATGAAATAGCAGAGACCCCAGCAGAGCCCACCCTGCTGAGGGCACCCACCTTCCCCCTGCATCTACAAATGCTTCATTAGAGAAGGAGGAGCCAGACAGGACTTTTTTAACCCTTTCCCCCTTCTTTCTCTGCAGAGGGATGCACATGGTCTGTGTCAAAAGCCTAAAGAGGGAACAGGGAACCAGCCCTGAACACGTCTCTGCAGAAGGTGTGGTGGCTTCCCACATAATCCCACCTCCAAACACCTCCTCCTACTCCAGGACTGCCTCCCACTCAGCAGATCCTCCTCTCTCACACCTCAGCACCAGCCACTGCCACAGCTCAGCACATCTGTGCAATGAGAACCAACCCACACACCTCTGGATTTTCAGTAAAAGAAAGGGATGTTCAGGTTCACCAGAGCAAGTTATGTGGGCAAGCTCAGCTTCTCCGGTGTCTCCACATTAAGAAACTTTAATTTCACCAAACCATTAAAGAAATCAAGCTGAAAAACATCCCCACTGCCAAGTTTCTCCAGCCCTTCACATCATTTTCTAGCAATCCACCCGCAGGAGTTTTTCTCATCTTGAATAAATAGTCATTTTTGCACCTAAGAAAGACGAAAACATTTTCTATCCTTTCAAACCTTCTCTGGCATCTCCATCACGCTCAAATCCCTCCTCAAAATACCCTCCAAACTCTGGGGAAAAACATTTGTGGCTTGTGCTAAAAGCTGCAGAAACTTTCCTTCACAGGCTGATGTTTCTGCAGTGACTCGCTTCCCTCTTACATAATTCAAGGGCCCAAAAAAGACATAAACAGGGAGGAACTGAAATGCTAAACCAAAGGCTGGTCTCCAAAGCCCAACTGAATGGGAAACCTGAAACAGGAGAGACTCAGCTTCTGGAAAAACAACTTTTTGACAGCGCAGAGCATCTCCCAGGCCCCAGTGCCTGCTACTCTACCTCGGGTCAGAGGGGCTCAGAGCTTTCATGTCACACAGTCCAAGTGCAGAGAGCCCTGCTCAGACCAAGGGCACTAATTACATTAATGAAGGCTTAAGGTCAGTACATCCCCATCAAGCCCAAACTGCTGTTTCCTGAATTAATCGTTCTCAGTCCAGTTTCCAGCAGATGGGAATCCAGAAAGCACCAGCAGAGCTGGGAAATCAATGTCAATATGCTAAATCCAGTAGATTTAATTTGGGGGTTTTAGGAGAGTGAATGAGATCAGGATTGGGTCTTCTTGTGCCAGGGTAGGACTGGGTTACCTACTCCTGCAGGATTCCTGCTAAAGGGAAGAACAACAAGGGAGATCAAGAATTAAGGGCAATGAAGAAAGTAGACAGGTCATCCAAATTTGCATCAAGATATGACTATACTTGGATAATTCCCAGGCATTTCGTGAGTATCCAAGCCAAAAAAACCCCAGGAGTAAATAATAAACATGCACACAGCCTCAGGGGCCACAGCCATGCACTCCAACCCTGAGCATGCAGAGGTGCAGGTGCAGCCCACACACAGACACAGTAATGCCACTACTGATTCCAGCTGCTTCAGGCCATAATTCCTTATACAGAGTGGGGCTTATGGACTTTCTATGGACTTTCTATTTCTATTTGATACAGAGAGTAGCAAAAACCTCCTATGAACTGCTCAGTGGGTGTGGGGGTGTGGTTCTGCCTCTGCAGGCCAACCCTGGATTAACCCAGGGCAAATAAAGCCCTGCTCTGGGCACTCCTCTGCCACCCCGGAGCCAGTGCTGTGTCCCAGCCATGGAGCTGTTACCCAGATGGAACTGCTGTGACTGAGGCCAGGACCTGCCCAAATGAAGGGCTGGGGACGGGCAGGCAGAGGTTAAAGCAGAGGAACACGACGTGAGGAGCTGGAGGGGCCATCACCAGCAACTCGCCGGGCGTTGGGATTGACCTGACACAGCACAGCTGCTCTGGGTCCTCAGCACAGATCTGAGGATCTGCCTCCAAAGAGCAACCTCTTCCCTCCTGTAAGCCCCTGAACAGCTCAGGAGTGCTTCTGCTCCCGGGCCCCCGCAGCTCTGGAACACACGGAAATGTGGGAAGCTCTAGGCCTGCCAATCTCCACGAGTGATTCTCGCTCCGGTGTCTGACCTGGGAACACCGAATGCCACCAAAACTAAGCAGCCCGAGGAGACAAGGGACATGCTCGGGGAGGGAGCACCGAAAAGCAGCACAGCAAAACCAGCCACATGCCCCAAACCCTTCCCTGCAGCTCCTCAGCTCTGCCTCAACCATTACTGCTGCTCCAGGGGCCTCTCAGAGTACCGAGTGTGTCTGTCAATCTCCACTGCAAACCTCCTGGATAAGAGATGAAAACCCCCCCTGATCCCTCCCTCCAGGAGTTAATCCCTTTTCTTTGGCCAGATTGGATGCTCTGCCAGCCATTCCCTGCCTCCAAGCCCCCCGTGTTGGGCAGGCACAGCCGTGAGCCCCCGAGCCGGGGCCGCAGCGCCGCGGGTGCCGCCAGCTCAGGCTCTCTCCTCATCTCCCCTCTCCGCTCACTGCTCTTCCCACGTCTTCTCCCCAGCAGCTTTCATCTGAGCATTGCCTTGCACTGGGAGCTGCAGCGCTCTCGTTGCCAGAGCTTTCCTGGGCAAGGCAGATTTATCCTGATGCATGCAAATGATGCCAGCGTGCAGGAACTTGCTTCGGACAGAGCCGGGAGTTTGCAGTGCGAGGCTGCTCGGGAAATGTCACTGTGCAGGATCCGCAGGGGCTGCCTCCACCACCTCCTCATTCCCAAGGCCATCAAGGTGTGTGCAACGCTTCCTCCACCTGGGTGAAAACACTCACAGAGTCATCCATCCATCATCCATCCATCATCCATCCATCCCTCCATCCCTCCATCATCCATCCATCCATCCATCCATCCCTCCATCCTTCCACGCATCCATCCATCCATCCATCATCCATCCATCCATCCATCCTTCCATCCATCCATCCATCCATCCATCATCCATCCCTCCATCCTTCCATCCATCCATCATCCATCCACCATCCATCCATCCATCATCCATCCCTCCATCCTTCCATCCATCCATCATCCATCCATCCATCCATCCATCATCCATCCATCCATCCCTCCATCCATCATCCATCCATCCATCCCTCCATCCCTCCATCCATCCCTCCATCCATCCCTCCATCCATCCATCCATCCATCCCTCCATCCATCCATCCATCCACCATCCATCCATCCATCCATCATCCATCCCTCCATTCATCATCCATCCCTCCATCCATCCATCCATCCATCCATCCATCATCCATCCATCCATCCATCCATCCATCCATCCATCATCCATCCCTCCATCCCTCCATCCATCCATCCATCCCTCCATCCATCCCTCAGATCTTCCAGGCTCACAGAGAACGTCCCAGCCATGAGGCAGCAGCACCGTGGCTGTCTCTGGCCTCCCTCAGGGCTGCAAAGCATCACCTGGCATTACTTATCTACACTTTCAACCCCCAAATCCCCCCAATTCCCCAATTTCTCCTAAAGGTGCTGCAGGTACACAGCTCAGCAGGTCACAGATACATGAGCTGCTACCAACTTCACACTTTCACTTTCTGAGCACTTCACAGCATCTCATCCCAAATTCCTTGTTTCAACCAGCACAGAAACTCCTTTTCTCTAGCACCTTGGATTTTTAACAGAAATTAAGCTCAACACAACACAACCTTCCCCCATACCCTCCTAAAGTTGCTTTTTTCCCCACTGCAAACCCAGTACACGAGCACAAATGAGCCTAAGAATTCTAAAGAAAAATACAGAAACTGAAGAAAACCTAAAGAAAAATGAAACTGAAAACTGGGTTCCCCCAGGTGGACAACAAGGAAAGCACCTGGTGTCCATGGGCAAAGCTGGCATGGCCCTGCAATTCCCTCCCTGCAATTCCCTCCCTGCAGCGCCCCAGGCACCACCAGGAGTTTTTAAATCACTGTTATCTCAACCATCCTCTTTTCATTTGTGCCTTGTAGAAGGGAGATTTCTCTCTGTTGTTTTTAAACTCAAGACCTTACAGATGCCAACCTTTGCAGACCAGCTGGCAGCTGGGATGGTGCCCGTGGGAAGGCACCGGAGCCGTGCCCGGAGCCGAGGGACACTCGGCCTCCTGCGGCAGAGCTCCGGATGAAAAGGAGCTTTCCTTGCTGCATCTCCACTCCCCATCCTCAGTGCTGGAAAGAATTCCAGACTCAGAGGGACCCAAGGGATATTCTGCAGAGAAAACCATGGGCAGCTGATACATCGAGGTCATTCTGGAACTGAAACCTGGAGGGACTCGCCTTTATTTTGGCTTTTTGGAGTGTTTCTTTAGTGTCCTGCGTGAAATTCTCCTTCTTTCAGTGGTGTCTCTGGAAAATTAGCAAGAGAGATTTGCTCTGAGCTTTTCATCTCCTGTCTGCAGGAATTTGCAAACACTGACAGAAGATTTTGTGTGCGTGTGCCTTGGTTCTGAAGGACCACAAGTGGGATGAAGGTCCCATAACAGCAATTCCTCACTCAGCCTCCATTCCCTGTGCGAGAGTTTGGCACAGAACGTACTGAGGGCCCAAAGAAGGGTGCACACACCTCCAAAAATCGGGATCTGCCATCTCAGAGCTGTGCTGCTGGCACAGAAAGGACATCACCCCTCCCTGCAGCAGCCACAGACATCGGCCACGAGCCTGGCGAGGGGAACAGAGCAGCCTCACAAGGGGATTAACAAATCAATAAACCCAGAGGAAACCATGCTGAAATGCAGAGCAACCCCAACTCAGAAAGAGCTGGGAGAAGGAAGGACAAGGAGATGTTGAGGAGGATGGTAAACCAGTCAGAACTGTTGGTGTTGCGGTGGTTGTGGTGAGCACCAGGCCAGGCTGAGAGGGCACATCCTCCACCAGGGAGGAGCAGCAGCCCGGCCGGGGCTCCCCGCAGCCTCAGAGTGACCTTTCCCATTTGCCATCACCACAGGACGTCACAGTGCTCAGCATTCCACACTGTGGAAGAGAACTCACCTCAGAGTTACTCACCACGCTCAGTCCCCTCTCCCCCAAACAACCCGGTTTTCCTTGGCTGGTCAAGTTTTAATAAACATCATTAAATCCCCTGCTTCCAAACCAAAGCACGGCTCCCTGGGACAAGCTGGGATTGTCACACTGACTCCAGAGCACATGGATAATTCCCACAGCCCGTGCAGATGAGGTAAGCAATTGATAAGGAAGACACTGGGGTTTGCAGCAGCGCCAGCATCCATCCCTTCCCAGCCTGGCAGATCCCCTCTCCCAGGAAAGCACTGCTGCCCTAACAGGCTTCAGCCCAAGCCACTCCTTTGATGCTGTCCTCCAAACCTTGACATGCAGGATCACGGATGTCAGGAGAGGATGGTACCTCAACTGAGAGATCAGGTGAGCAGTTCCTGCATTTCCATTTCATTTCCCACTGCATTTCCTACCCGTGTCCTTCTGCGGGCAGCCCTGTGGCATTCCTGGGAATAGCAGTGCCCGCTTTGGGACAGCCACAGCCAGACCTGAGTGAAATCACTCTCCCTTCTCACACATTCATGCTGAATGTCTTTGTTCTGAACACACACCGGCCCTGAGTAGTCACTACTAGAGGGTGAAGGCTGCTCACTCTCTGCCTTTGCAAGGCACCAGCCTGAGGGATGGAGGATTTGGAGGAAGAAAGTGTTGGAGCAATGAATTCTCAGCTCAGACTCCTCATCAGGCAATACTGAAAAGAGGGAGGTGTTATGGGATCCCTAGAAAACTGGAACAGCAAAGAATTATTCATTCATTAGAGAAAGGTTAAAGGCCAAAAGCTCCTGTGGCACAGTGTCCTGCAGCCTCTGAGAGCTCCCGTGAGCTTCCTGCAGGGGAAACGCAGCCACATCCTTACTCCACCTTAGGGAATACTGTGTATTCAGGAAATACAGGAATATTTATTCTGCCGGCTCTTCCAAAGCGCCACGGACAGGCACAAACCAGGGATGCTGCTCACCCTGTAAACACACAGAGCTTTGGGAGCAGAATTCCAGGGAAGACTGCAGAAAACAGAGCATCCCACCTGCAGAGAGCACAGCACCAACATCCTCTGCCCGGAGCAGCAAACTGGGCAAAGTTCATGCAGAAATAAAGAGAAAACAAGATAAAAGACAAGCCTGGCATCCCAGAGGAGGAAACATCCCAGTGCCACAGAATTCTGATGTGCTGTGATCATCTCTCAGCTTAAACCAAGAAGTGCTTTATATTTTCAGACACAGATAAAAGTCCAGCTACAGAAAAACATCCCTGCTGCTGGATTTTGGGACTTCTCTCTAGGTCTGGCACAAACACTCTGCCACCCCCCAGACATCAGGAAACATCAGCTGTAAACAACTGCCAGGTGTCCTCTTTATCCACAGGGGTTTGTATTCCCCGAAACTCCCCAATAACAGTGCATTTGTCACACTGGCCAAAAACAACCTTGAAAATATGCAAAGAGTTATGATTTCTGACCTTCAAAATATTGTAGCTGTGACATTTCAGTTTGTTATTCCAGCCATGGACAAATGATTCTGGTAAACTATCTGTCACCAAGTAGTCCCCTATGCCCAGACCACAATCATCTTTTTTAGCAACTAAAAAGGTTCTGCTAAACCATTATGAACTTAACTCCAGCCAGGAAAGAAATGGAAGAGCTGGAGCACCAAGGCAGCAGCTATTCTTGTTAAATTGGTCTCAATTTTTCAAGGATCCTGTTGAACATTATAGAGGTCACAGCCTGTGCCGCTGTGAAAACCTAAGAAGTCTCTAAAACCCACGGAGTTTAATAAGGAATGCTATATTCCCAAATTGCCTCAAATGTTTTACAGGGTATTATGACTTTCACTTTTATAGGTCCAAAACACTAACCAAATAAAAAGTCTATTTCTTCCAGATTTTCAAGGTTCAATTTTTAAAAGGCCAGAGGCACAAACTGTTCCTGTGAGCCAGGGAAGTCTCGGCCATCAGCCTCTATCACAGATCCAGCCGTCCTTCCCAGCTCCCAGGCTTTGTCCTCCCTGTGCACAAGAGCTGATTCCCATATTAACCTGGTGCCATTTACTTTTTTCAGCTTTCCTAATCACAGAATCATGGAACGGTTTGGGTTCGAAGGGACCTTAAAGCTCATCTTGCTCAGGCCGTGGGCAGGGATGCTTTCCACTGGAACAGGTTGCTCCAACCCAGCCTTGGACACTTCCAGGGATGGGGCAGCCACAGCTTCTCTGGGCAACAGTGTTCTAAATTCTAATGTCCTAAGCTCTTTTTGCATTTTTGAGATAAAACTTGTACTGAAAATCTGAAATCACCTGTCATGGGCTGAACAGCAACAGATGACGACCTTCAGCACCCCACGGGACCATGGTGCCCGCTTCCCTGGGCTGCACAGTTTCCCTGAATCTCCCCCACGTAGATCCCAATTTCCCATAAGCGTGGTCTGAACGGACTGAACTGATTCATCTTTTTCTCCCTCCTCCTGCCCTCACGGCCACGCTGTTCTTCCCCAGCAGCCCGAAGCCCTGCCCGAGGCTGTGCCACACCAGTTTGCTGATGGATCCCACAGGCACTCCCTGGGCTCAAGGCAGCTCCATCCCTTGACAAATACCTTCCAACAGGGGCAGGAATTATGGCAGTGATGGTGCTGGTGGCTCCTGTCCAGCTGGACTGAAGCTGTGACATTCCTTGGGGTCAAACAGTGGCTTTCCAGGCACTACCAGTGGATTTACACTTCTCATCTACTCAATGTTGGGGCTGTAAAATTTCATCTTTCTTTCTGTGTTGCCTTTCCCACCCAGATTAATTTATTAACAGCTCTTTTTATGGGCACTATAAAGCACCATTCCACATTTGGGCCCTGTTTCAGAGGATAAATTTCTACAGGGACCTTCTGGGATCCGAGGGTGACTCTTCAAGCACACTGCTGGTTTTCCTCACTGGATTCACATCCTCTTTGTCCCCTTCAAAGGAGGTCTGACCAATGACACACCCAGTCAGCTACTGAAATATTGCAGCTGCTTTCTCTAGGGTGCAGATACTGAACAGAACCACCCCCAAAATGCAAGCAAGGATGCTCAGGACCTATGGCCCTCAGGTCCTTTGGGTCAGCTCAAATCAGCTGCTGGCAAACCTATGCAAATGCTGCTTCTCTGGGATTTCTACTTTACTTTCCCCCCTCGTGTTTCCCAAATAAAGCCCAATGTCTCATTTCCCACTGACTGACAGCGCTGCGGTTCAGCAAATTAACAAACCCATGCACGGCTCTGTGCCTTGATTACTCCCTCTCCTTTACTATGGAAAAAAATGTCAAATGCTTTCATTTGACTCTTTCAGGAGCCTTTGAGCAGCTCAGGAGCAGTTTCTCACCTCGGAAGGAAGCGGCTCGCAGGGGCTGCTCCACACGCAGTCCCAGATCCGACTGCTGATCCCATCAGAGCTGCAATCCAAATCCTGCCAGGCTGACTCCTCCAGCAGCGAGGCCAAATCTTTGCTGCCTGGAACTGAAATTCTTATCAGATACAGAGACTTTCAGCTGGATTTTCATCTTGATGCTGAGCTGCAAACACCAGCCCTGGCTAAGCCGAGCTCTCCAGAGCCACCCATCCAGCTCAGGGGCCGTGGGTCACTGCCATCGTGCCACCTCAGATTAATCTGTCACCGCAGGCCACCCTTAAGCACCTGCCTCCCCCCTCATGTTAGAGTCCCTACACATTTTTTGCTCTCTCTGATCCAGCCTGGTCCACCCTGTCCCTGTGCTGGTGTTCCCAGCAGGCTGCACGCAGCCGTGTGGCTCCAACACAACATATTAATGAACTTTTGATGGAGCACTCGGCTCCTGCCAAGTCCCAGGGGATGTTTTCCAGGGAGCAAGTGAGCCCACGCTGGGGGCTGGGGGCTGGGGGGGCAGCCCAGCCCTGGTGCTCAGCCCTGCCAAGAAAGCAGAGCCGGCAGCACAGTCCTGGAGTGTCACTGCTCCATCCATCCCACACACAGAGAAACATCCTCTATGATCCCTGGACAGGGATAAAGCGCTGCTCTCCTCACTTCCCGAGCTCTGTTTCGCTGGAGTGCTGCACGTTTGCTCCAGCCACAGCCATGCTCGCTGCTAAATGCTGAGCGTCTCGCTCCCTCCTCCTCTCCCTCGGAATTTTTCCTCCCCTGTTCCAGCCAATCGTGCAGGGGAAAATTCCAGCCTGAGCTTCATTAGTATAAGATATAAAAATAGAAGTGCATTATCTTTCGTAGTTCTCTCAGTCGATTCAGCAGCAGCATGAAGGTAGAATAATTAAATGTTTGTCTGGTGATAAAAACAAACCCAACAGGAGAGACTGGGCTGGGCTTTTCTGGAAGCCGAGTGTGGAGATCTGGGGGCTCTTGTGCTCCACAGACTCTGCCCTCCCCGCTCTCCATAGCTACCAAGAGGATGATGATGCCTCCCTCCCTCCTTCCCTCCTCCTCAGCTCCAAAATAAACACAGGATGGAGGCTTCGGGAGAAGCTGGCAAATGCCTCTGCTGCAAAGCACAGACCTCCCGCAACAACTTTTGCTGCCATCTCCCCAAATCCTGCCTGGCAATTCCCTCAGCACCTCCAGAAGCTCTCCTGGAGCCAGGAGAGCTGCGGGAGCGGGCGGGTGTCTGTGCGGACCAAGGTCAACACAGGAGATGTTCAAAAAACATCAGTGAGTTGACTTGATCCTTCATCAAAATACTTTTTGCTTTTCCTTCCTAACACTTCACTGCCCACGACGTGGCAGGCTGAGCCGATGTGACAAACTGTCGAAACACATTTTTTTTAACAGAAAAAAATTAAACCTCGACTTTAAAGGTAAAAGTGGCCCCTTTGAGTCCCTCTATCATATGTGACGTTCCTGCTGGAAAGAAAAAGGGCTCTGAGAGCAACTTGCTGGGAAAAGGCTCCAATGAACTGGTAAGAGCTCCAGCCTGCAGGGATCTCCTGGGCTTCACCTTGTCCTTTAAGCTCCCATTAGTTAATAAAAGCATCCACAGAGGTGCAAAAGCACCTGAGCATTTGTCAATCCCCAGACACAAACCTATCCTAAGATGCTGCTCATCAATTCCACATTGAAGCAAATATTCCCCAGATCATTCTGCTGGCACCAGCAAAAATACCTGCTACCGGAGGGAAAGGAGCACAATCACTCCTCCCTCCCCAAATTCCCACTCTGTGCTTTATTACTGCTGTTGTGTTGCTAATGACCTATTTACCACCAGGCTACGGAGGGTGGCAAATCCCGGCCACCCCCGAGTTCCCTGCTGGAGCCTGAGATTGCTATTGATGAGCTCCGTGGTTTGATGTAAAGGAAATGAGTTGAGTTTAAGGGCTGCTGGCACTCTCTCTGGAGAAATGCCAGGGAATTTTTAGACAGTCTTCAACCCAACAATAAAATGCCATGGATGTGAGTCACAGTGGATGTGAGCATCTCCGTGGGAATCTGGGAGCAGCCAGCTCCGTCTGGACGTGCGACATCCCTGCCCAAAGGAACCACCTGAGAGCCCAGGCATCCAAATCCACTAATTCGGGGCTCTGGAGCTGCACACAGCTCAACACTCCCTGCCTGCACAGGGGGTCACCCCTACACTGAGATCCCACAGGATCCCCCAGCGCCTGGGTAGGTCATTTCTGATGTGTGGGGCTGCAAATCCATGTCTTGCTCATCCTGATGGACCTAAAAGTGGAGTACACTGGGGAGATTCTGGGACTTTGGACATGAGCCCAAGACCTTTAAAATCATGAACTAGATTCTTGGTTAGCTGAGACTTCAGAGCTTTCCAGTGTGTTAGGAAGTCACAAGATTTTTGCAGCTGTCAGGTTTTAATTTTTTTTG